>JAYMTQ010002202.1:0-11875 GCA_036897385.1 Geranium incanum
TAATTATTTATACGTGTTTAGTGAAAATTTTAATTTTTTGTTCAACGTAAGTGTTTAGATATGAGAATTGGTGTAATTTCAAAAAAAAATTAATTAATATTTTGAAGGTACAAAAGGTTATTAATTATCCCCGAGGGAACACTGCAATGGTTTAAGTCTCACAATATTAATGGAGAGGTCTGAGTTTCGAACTCCGTTGTACACAAGATGAAGAAGGGCTAAATGGTATATTTAACGATATGATGTAATTCTAATTCAAAAATATATATAAGGAATAATATTTGCAGCTAATTCATTGACCATTCTCAACTATAGAGTTCTCGAAGTCCTTGCCTTATATATAATTCCACATAAAACAAAACACTAGTAAGCTACTTCTTGATCCAAAAAAATCTAAAGATTATGATCAGCAAAAATGACCAGCTGTCCCCGATCTGACGTACCAAAAACCTCAAACAATTTAATGACTCCCTCTAATCTATACCCAAAATGGTATCCAACTAATCTTGTTTAATTAATTTAATCATGATTTAATGGTCTTTACATGTCCTTCTCCTCAATAAGTAAGCAACGCACAGCTGGTCCGAACCCATTGGCCTCCTCCTAAAGCTGACAGCAACAAAAAAAAAACATTAGATTAAAAAAATTCCACCACTCACTTGCATATTAATATTTTAGTTATTTAGAGATTATTATGCTTTAAATGTAGACCAGATCCATAAGGGCTAAGTTCATACGTGGCCTCTTGCGATGAACTCACTCACTTTAGCATCAACAGATATAATCTTACTTGATTTGATCCTTCCAAGAACATGTTACCCAATGCCATGGCAGATTCTTGTCTTCCCATTTTGCCCCTCCTCTTCATGTACTTGGAATATTCAATATTCACTATCATGATTAATGTCTGCTCTGTTTAAAATTTAGTCAGTTAAATAAAATTTAGACATATTCATATTGGTAATATTCTTATATAAAGAAGAAAAAATACTTTGTCTCGGGTGCAAGCCAAATAATTATTTGATTTTTAAAGATATATACCAAAAGACATCAAATTTTAATATCAGGTTAAGTTCTGATCAAACTAGATAGTATTCTAGGTTAGTCGTCTTCTTTTACTTCTGTTCTTTGTCATTTTCTCATCTTTTACAGTTATTTTGTTCATATTGTTTTTGTCTCTTTTTTCGTTTTCAGGCTTTCTTTTTATCACCCTTTTAAGTTATATATGTAGTTGCTCACTTTTCTGAATCACGCTCACGCCTTCTAATATATCGTTTTTTACAGAAAACTAAAGTGCAAATGTTATAGCATGCCAAATTTATTTGGAATAAACTTAAGGGAAGGGTAATATGGTAGTTTGGTTGAAATGGTGATGGTATATTGGAGGTGAACCGGTAGATGACACAGAAGAAAGGATAGGGATGATTTGATGATGACTGATGGCATGAAAAAGTAGGATTGGCTGCAGGTATAAATATGTAAGCATATTGGCACAAACAACACATCCTATCACAACCAAACAAGATCATTCAACAGCACATTGCCAAAAGATTTAGAAGACAAAAGTTGAGTCTCAATTCTCAACTACCAAATCTAAGCATATTATAGAGTGACATAAACATGTCTTGGGGAGTGATGGGTTTGGAGGGTTGGAGGAAAGGTCCTTGGACTTGTGAAGAAGATAGGCTCCTCATTGACTATGTCAGGCTCCATGGTGAAGGCAGATGGAACTCTGTTGCTAGGCTTTCAGGTTCTTAACATTTTTTTTATTTTTATCAGCAACATGGTCCAGCTTTTGCTATTAACTGGTTGGTTTGTGTACTGCAGGCTTGAAGAGGAATGGGAAGAGTTGTAGACTGAGGTGGGTGAACTATTTGAGGCCAGACCTCAAGAGAGGTCAAATCACTTCCCATGAAGAGAGCATCATCCTAGAACTCCACGCTAGATGGGGAAACAGGTCATTCATCATTTCGTTTTTTATCTGTTATTATGCCAGAACGTAAAATCATAATTAATGAGTTCTTATAATTCTTTAATGTCAACTACTCAGATGGTCAACGATTGCTCGGAGTCTGCCAGGAAGAACAGACAATGAGATAAAGAACTACTGGAGGACCCATTTCAAGAAAAAGGCCAAAGCCGCCTCAGACAGCTCAGAGAGGGCGAAAATTCGCCTTCTCAAGAGGCAACAGTTTCAGCAGCAGCAACAGCAACAGCAACTTGAGGTGATGCAACGAGAAAAGGAGCTTAGTTATGAATTGTACATGAAGAGGTTCGTGTCCATGATGGAGGAAAGCAAAAGTTACAATACTAATTATACTGCCACCATGCCTCAAATGGGCATTATGATGAGGCCTACCTCAGAGATGTCCACAGGTACAACTGTGCATAGTCACTCAGCATCGAGCCATGATCAAGAAGAGCAGCTGAGCTACTTCAACTCCATGATCAACAGCAGCAGCAGCAATGTGTCTTCTTCTTCCGCGGTGGCCGAGACTTTGAATGAGGACATGATCATGTGGGATGGCTTCTGGAACTTGGATGATATCAATGCCAGTAACTTCAGTGCTGCTGCAGCAGCAAATAGAGCTGGTCTGCACAATTTAGTAACTCCCTTCTGCTAATTTTTCTATTTAGAATTGAATTTTCACTTAAGTGCAATATATTTCGTTCGATAAAAATCCCCAAAAGGAGAGCTTCTGGAATTTGGATCAACTTGTTAAATAAATGGTATCACTGAGTACTCTTTCTTCTTGAATATATGTTTTTCTTGGAAATTGTTCATATTTATATAAGTGACTTTGTATCCGATAATTATTACTTTATGAATTTTAAGAAGCAATAACTACATTCAGATTCTCTTATTAAAACACAATGTGAAACGAACAAATACGAAATATGCACATCATAAGTCATACAGTAATGCATATGTGTTTCAGTACGACAATTTAATATTACAATAAAATGGTTTTCTACTGACGGAGGAACAAACAAGTGAAAACAATTTCAATTCCTGTGGTACTTTTGCTTGAATGTGTACTTGTGATATATATTTCAATTTTTAAAAATATCTTGCTATCTTGATTTATCAAGATTAGATTCTTTAATCCTTATGTTATCTTGAAACTGATCTCTTATGTTTCATTATTTTATCTGTTTTGTAACCAAAATATATAAATGATTCTATCATTAAATAATTCATATGATATCATGGAATCTATGGAAACACATGAAAAAGACAGTGAGCTTAACATTTATGTGAAAGAATATTGAAGTTCATTTATTAATTAATACTAACTTCCTTAGATTCTTGAAGGATGTTTATCATCCCAAAACTTGTTTTGGTATTCAAGAAAAAAGCCAAGCACCTTTGTTCTAATTATCTTACGATAAAAAGTAAAATATTCTAAAATATCATCATTACCTGTTTATTCTTCGATTCTTGATTTTTACCAATAACATTGACTACTCATATAATAACTATTCTTACAGTACAAAGTAAAAACTTATTCCAAAATCTTTAAATTAACAATATAAAATCCTAAAATTAAACCACCATTTAATTAAATGTATAATTTTGATAAACCGAATTTAAATTTATGATTAACGGTGTTAAATTACTCTATTAGATTGCATCTTTCTTGAAAAACTTGTAGATCTGATCATTTGCTCAAATTACACAAGACTATCTACAAAGAGAACTACCTCAACCAAAATAACTTGCTATACAAGACAGCAAAAAGGATGAAACAATAACCTCTTTAACAGATAAACTTCACCTACTCTAATGACTCTTTCCAGCTGAAAACTCTTAGTCTCTGGTTCTTAGCAATTGCAAGTGAAGCTCAAATGCAGCAATTGTGTCTCTCACCTTTGCACATGTTCAAGAACTTGTCAAGATCATGGTAGAAGAGCTTCTTTACCTTCCAACCCTTCTATTTTTTCCTGCTTCTTTTACTCATGCCTCTCCTTCTTTCCTTCTCAGTGAAAGACTGAAACATTGGCACATGATGGATCCATAACAGAGGCACCAGAGCTGCAACAAACTGCACCACAATTCCCATTGACAGACCTGAGTAATCACTGGACGTGATTCCAAGAATAGATCCCAATCCAATCCCTAGAAACCCGCTGATAATAGATGATAAACATAATGCTGACGCTAGGAATGAAGTGAGAGACCCTTCGCAGCCCCGAGGACATAAACTTGCAAACAGCACTGTGAAAGGTAAAAGCTTGAACTGCGCAATGGTTTCTGCTAAACCCGAGAAGAGAAGGGTGAACAGCTGATTGGAGATTCCAAGCTTGAGGTTTATCTGTTTCGCTAAGATAAAGTCGAGAAGGAGGGATAATGCGTACAAGACTTGCACACCTCCAATGAGCTTCCTCATAGGGAGTTGTTTCAAGCAAAGATCGTAGAACACAGTTGTTGAAAGAAGCACTAACTGCCCTATCACTCTGGACATGCCTATAATAGAAGGGTCAAGATTTAAACACTGTGTTTGATAGCAGAACATGGAGCCCGAGAGGACAGGGACCATGGAGATAGATGCAACTATCCAAGCGAGAGGGTGAGATATGGTATTTTCGCTTATAGCTGTCACGAGATTGAAAAACTGTTTTCTGATACCTTCCAAGACCGTGTTTCTTGCACCATCGATAATATCCAATCGTTGAGGTAAGCTGAGGGAAGTCTCTCTGATTGCTGAGGTGATTGCGAGTTGGGAGGAAAGCAGAACTGAAAAAACGAGGAACATGGTTCTTGGTTGTGCCTTTAGCAAGAAATACCCGCCTACTAAGTTCCCCAACAATCCACCAACAGCTGAGGCCATAAATGTATAAGATTGGAGGCCATTGATCTTGTGTTTTTGGCCATATTCTGCAATTAGAGCATCATTTGCGACTTCTGCAACAGATGCTCCAAGATTACTCAGAAGTACACAGCACATGAGAGTGGGAAGAGATTGGCCTACAATTGGGGCCAATGCCAATCCTCCCCAAGATAAAACCTGCAAGAGCACTGACATGTATGGTTCCTATCAGCACATTTCACCATGCCAACACACATTCATCACAATTGCAATGAAATTATATGCAATTTAAGTCATACAATTATTGCAGTTGTAGGAGGGGTTAATTATACTTGCATATATCAACTTAAAACAATTATAAATCCATAAGAAAGCATAGAGCAAAAATATTGGGGAAAAATACTATTGGGGGGATCTATAAGATAGCAACCTTACAAAAAAAGGCCCAAATTTGGGTTTTGAAAAGTATCCAAATAAGAGAGCATCACTACAAACCTATTATCACAACTCATATCATTGACAACAATGAACAAGACATATAAGATTGCATTTTTATGGTAAAACATAGCAACCTTAAAAAAAGACCAAATTTGGGTTTTGAAAAGGACACAAATAAAAGAGCACCACTACAAACCAATCATCACAACTCATTTCATTGACAACAATGAAACAGACAAGTTAGCATACAAAACCAACATTAAAGATTGCATTTTTATGGTAAGAAATGTGAAGCTAACCTCCAAAGGAGACATAGGGGATTCTATGAGCACCCCCAATGTAAACAGCATCAGACAATATCCCATAGAGGGGCTTGGCCACCATGGGGAGGTTGCCACAGTTCTGAATCAGCTGCAACATAGATGGGTGCAAGTTGAGGTTGTGAGCCATGTGGAAGTTGAGGGCCAGCCATGGGAAGCACCTGAACCCTTGCACCCAGTACCCAGTCCCACACAAAAAAGACATCTGCTTCTGACCCACTTCACAAAAACGAGGCTTTTCCTCATTCTTCCTGATTCCCCTTCTTCTTGGGTTCACAGCTATAGCCTTGATGAGATGGGTTTTGGGGGTTTGGTGAGAGGAGGAAGAAGAACAGGAGATGGGTCTTAAGCAAGACAAAGGTGTGTGCTTTGTTGTGGGTTTTGGGAAATTAGGGGTTATTTTCAGTGGTGTTTCAGAGCATAGTGATAGGTAAAGCATTTTTTTCTCTGTAGTATAGGATTTGAAGAAGATAAGAACCTACCAATAAGAAAGGAGCTAAACAAAAAATGGAGAGATCTAGAAGAATGTAGTAATTTTCTCTTATATATTTGGAGGAACGAAGAGAAACCCACCAAATTGAAATAGGAGAGCTGAAGAGAAGAGGAATGATAATGAACCGTTGGTATCAAATCTGGGGGATTCTGAGGGACCGCAGAGACAGAACATCTCCACGCGCCCCACGTTGGAGGCGGTCAATTTTGTGTGTCCGATACGAGGAAAGAGGATTGAGATGTAATCTTGTTCGCTGGTTGGGGACTTTAAGGTCGGTAGTAAGTGAGACGGTGAAGATTGGAGCACGCGCTTGTTGTGCATTGCTCTTCACGCCGCCCGCGCGTGGTCTTACTTATGGAGGAAACCAACAAATGTGTCTCAAGTCGGCTAAAAACCAAACCCATCATTTTTAAGTGTCCACCCCATCAATTTTCATCACTTATCATATAATTACGGGATTGACAAATGTCAATTTAATATATAGATGTTATAAACCGGGCTCTAAAACAATATTATGCTCTTTTTTATTTTTAATGAATGATATAGCAGTGCAATTTTCATGCGTGACTTAATTGTGTAATTATTGTTTAGTTTTAGTGTAGTATGGACTATACAATTGGGATAACTCTTTTTAATGGATTAATTAATTGATGATGATATGTCTAAGAACCCCCTGGAAAACATATTCAAGAAATTCATGCGTCACTTGCGCACTTAAGTAGGTGTATAAGTGTATTTGTAGTAAAGTTGTCTATTCATTGTTGGCCCGTTTAACTTAGTTGGTAAAGCGAAAGGATCTTAATCTTGGCTCATTTTTTACTCAAATCAAACCTTATTGCCCGTTCAGATTTATTCAAACTCTGCAAAAAAAATAGAGACAAAAGATTGGAAACGAACAAAATCACATATTGCAACAACCTTTATGTATATATCAAGTTAGAACTTGAAGCAAAACTCTGGATCTTGTTAAGAAATTTAAAATAGTTTACTTTGTCTTTTCATGGTTCAATTGTAGTCAGAATGGAGGTGGTTATTTTTTATAGAAGAGAATGAAGGTGACTTAGTATAAATTGCAAATTTCTTCTAATTGGTTTGTATGTGATTTAGCACACAACATATTCACTAGTTTTTGGTTTACGACGAAGATGATTACATTAGGTTTAGAGAATTTCGTTTCCAAAATTTCGTACCAAAACAACTAAGGTGAGATGTGATTGTCATTGTCTTATCAACTTTTTTTCCCGAAAATTATATTAAGTCTTATTTACTCGTAAAACCATCTCTAGTGATAATTGAGAACATTAGGTAGCTCATTGTTTAACCTTGATCTATCCTATGTTTATTTTATTACATTTTGACCATGTTTAATAAATGAATAAAAGTTACTTTTCGGTTTTGCTTTCGATACATGCTTTATTTTATTTCGAAATCTTTTAATTTAGCCTTTTAATATAAATTGTTTATGATTAAGTTAGTTTAGATGGAAATGGCCAACTAGATTGAAACGTTATATTCAATAATGCTATAATATTATTGGAATGAAATTATTATTTGAGAGAAAAGTGAAGAAAAAAATTTAGAACGTATATGTATACGTATATTGGGTTAACAATCTCTCTCTTTACATTGAGTCTCGTCACATTTGTACTCACACTCTTATGCCTAACTCAACATCTATTCTACTCAATTCCTCACAAGAGTCACATAAAGCTAGCCTCTAATATTAAGTGTTGGTAGGATTCGGACCTTAACAAAGAGGGTCTGGCTACAAAGAAACTCATTCACACAAAAACATACTCTTTCCATTAATGTTAACCTATCGTGTACATAAAGTCTACTTATCTCATACATGCAATAAACTATTGCGAAATACACGACCATTTTTCCATCTAAATTGTTGGACTCAAACTAATTTAGGTGATGTTTGATAACATACCTAATGTTGTGGAGTCATCACCTCTAAATTAATTTAATCACGAATAATTTAATTTTTATTGTTGATTATAAAAACAATTTAGACATAAATGACATCTAAATTGAAAGATCATACTAAATTAAACTGAATCCATATTATAATTTATAACATAAAATGAATAAAGCAAAACTCTAGAATGTTGAAGGATCTTGAAATAGTTTGCTTTGTTTTTTCATGGTTCAATCGTAATCAAAATAAGCAAGTAAAGAAGTAAATACATACTTTCTCTGTTTTAGTTGCGATCGACTCGGACTATCTCAAGAAATAGAGCGGAGAAAGTATTTCTCACAAGGTCAAAATAGAAAATAGGGGCGTTTACAGTTCAGTTCCCGAAACCAAGCCTCTTAAATAGAACCAAATCAAAAGTGATCGGTTTAGGAAAATGCTAAACCATTACCAAAACAAGTCAATTCTGGCAATTTGGTTTTACCCGACCAATCGTGCAAAACGAGATCTCCTGTCTTGGGCCAATTTTCGTGTCAAAACTAAATAGCAAAATAAACACCAAACAAATTTAAATTTTTCATTAGTATTTTTAGAGGAAGAACTATTTCCAAAGAATAAAGAGTAAAACTCAATTTATCCTTTGGCAATGATGAAAAAATCTCACCTTTCCTAAATAAAAGTTCATCAAAATACACTAGTTTCTTGCAATAGAAATATAAAGTTCTTCAGAGTTCAATCTACAGCAGTAAATACTTCATGACTGACTCCGGTCCTCATCTTCAAATCGACTTCAATCACCCGAACATGAACGGAACACTTTCACTCTCTGCAGCTTGGCCAATTCTGCAGAAAAACACAAAAACCCATTAGTAAAAATCAATTCAAATAAAGAGAAACAAAAGAAACTACTAATAAAAATTATAACATGAGACTTGTGATACCTTCTTTAAGTGTCTTGTTTTCGCAACTCCTCGTAGAGAAGAATGCATCAGGGTAACAATTTGAACTAGTCTTAAGTACAAATTACAAGTAGATTTAGTCATTGAATAAGACAAGTTCCATCTGGTTGAAATATCAAGACTCAACAATTTCTTCCAACTAATACCAACATGTGTCACACAAGTCTTACCAGCAAAAGATATTTTAATTTACCGTACAACAAACCTTACTCTTTCAATTCAAAAACCAAGCATACTTATACCATCGGAGACAATATAATTTAAAATATGAGCAATGCTCCTCACATATTCAAATATTTTTTATATGAAATATCATCACCAGCAAATTCTAATATTTTTTTAAAATAATGAATCCATGCATTAGACACTTTATGAGATGAAGGAGATGGTTTATCTTAGGATACACCATGTGTTGCATTCCTTACTACACTTGCATATGGATTAGATTCAGGTTCAGGCAGTGTAACTCCTCCTACAACCAGTGTCAGTTGCACTTCAAATTAGAAATAAGCACAAAAACCCTAAATATTTCTAACCCCAAAAAAAACCTAAATAGTTAAACATAACATTAACATTGCCAATGGAATAAAAAATATTTCAGACACAAAAATTAAAACCTTAAATTTCGGATTAATAAAAAATAAAAGCTATTCATAAAAAATCAAATTTACATCATAGATTAACAAAATTAACTGAAAATCAACGATAATTAGAACATGCATGCAAAAATTTGGTTGAAACAATGATGTATTTACTTACCTTTGAAGGAGAGTTGACTGATGATGTTGATTAAGGTAATAAAGGCTCATCCCGAGTGCTGATTAACACACACTTCTCTTAACTGTTCAGTAAAAGTATCATTTAGCAATGTATGATGGATAGATATTACCAAAATGAATCAATATTGCCAAAAATATGAAAAATCAAATCTATTTAGAATCCAAGAATACTATAATTCTCACTACAATTATACATGAAAACTTGAATGACTTTTAACAAAGAAGTTAAAAGTACAGACCATTACCATATGCAGATTCAGAGGTAGTTCGTCAGGAGGAATATGAGTCACAAATTTGAATGTTGATGGGCCCTTTGGTGGTGATGACTGATTTGGAGGAGACAATGACTGAACGAACAAGTAAGTCGGTCAAGCTAGATGAGAGGCTTATAAAAGTAAGCCATTAGAATTAATAGTAAAACGGTCGGTGGAAGATGGATGAGACATCAAATCTGGATAAGGGGGCGAAATGGGAAAGAGAGTGGATGGGAGTGATGTGATTAGCCTTTATGTGGTTTTCAAGGAGACACTACACTAGGGTTATTTATATACCTAGGATTCAACACCGGTTATGGGCTTATTTTCGTTTTATTTTTGGAATCTTCTCCTCTTTTACCCAACTTGTAAATAAATTTAGACATTTTATTTACTTTGAAGGTTATATGTTATTTTTAAATTAAAAAATTTACTTAAATCTATGTACCCACCGGTGTCGGGACAACCCTTCAACTGTCCTCACCCTATCTTCTACACCCATCTGACCATCCAAGTCTATCTCTTTGCTCGAAATCATTGAATACTGATTTTGAATCCAACTATTACACTTAGAAAACACCAAGTATATATCTAATGCACTCGAATGCAAACAAAAATTTGGTTTCATAAATGGTTCCCTACCTACGTCGAATGAGAGTGATCCGAATCTACAATCCTGGGTCTAATGCAATGCCTTGGTCAAATAGTGGATGATCAATTTGTTATGCAAAGAATTACGAGACTAGGCTGTTCATGCCACGACATTGAGAGAGATATGGAAAGACGATGCTCCAACAAGAAAGAGAGGACGTCTGAGTATACTACGACAAATTTAAAAAAAAACATGGTCCGAACTACTGGGTCTCCGACCCCTTCTTTATTGCCACATATAAGAGAGACAAATAATCGGGAAGAAACAAAATCACAAATTACAAAAACCTTTGTGTGTATATCAAGTTAGAACTTGAAGCAAAACTCTAGATCTTGTAAGGGAATTTGAAATAGTTTACTTTGTTTTGTCAAGGTTTAATTGTAGTTAAAATGAAGGTGATTTTAGTATAAATTGAAAATTTCTTCTAACTAGTTTGTAAGTGATTTAACACATACCAGATTCATTAGTTTTTGGTTTACGAAGAAGATGATTTCATTAGGTGTAGAGGATTTTGTTTCCCAAATATCATACCAAAAGAATTGAGGTGAGATATGATTGCCTTATGAACTCTTTTATTTGAAAATTACATCAAGTCCTATTTACCTGTAAAACCCTCTATAGTGATACTTAGTAATTATTGGATAAGTAATATATTATCGTGTATTAATTCATATATCCGATTCATTAGTTTGGAGGATTTTGTTTCCCAAATCTGTGTATCAATAAGAAAATCACGAGATATGATATTTGATGAATACTTATAATTTGGCACAATTTGTGGGCGGAAGGATTGAACCTGCCAGCTCTACTCCAACCCCACACTTTAATTGCAAATAGTTTCCATTTAATATTTTATGAGAACGATTATAAATTACAAAGCCCACAAACAAAATAGCATCAGCAACAACATAAAGTTAGGAGAATGATGAGATCATATATTGGGATTGGGTTAGTGATGATATTATTTGTGTTGGGTTGTGGTTATGGCGAAGCAATGACATTGGAGATTAAGAATGGGTTGGACAATAACGTTCCATTACACATGCATTGTCACTCCGACCAAGACGACCTAGGCGAGCATACGCTGGCGGTAAGCCAAAGCGTGGACTGGTCTTTCGGTGAGAAATTCTTTGGAGGGACGAGGTTTTGGTGCCAAATGAATTGGGGAAGCAGTGCGCATGGAGAGTTTGATGTATTTGGGAATCCACGATTTACGAGGGACTATTGCGACAATCACTACTGCCTTTG
>JAYMTQ010002203.1:0-11873 GCA_036897385.1 Geranium incanum
CGATTAACTGCAATGCCAATTTGCTTGCGTAATAAAAATGAGTTTTTTTTTAAAAGTCTACGTGGATATTCAAGTCAAACTCCTGTAATCTCATTGTAAATTAAAAATTATATTTAAATTTTTTTAATATTACATCGTCACCCACTCATTCTAATTACTCGTTAACTTTTCTACACCCAAAATATCACTGTGGAACTTCAAACCATGACCTTATTGAACTAATACGTTAAAGCTCATGACCTTATTGAACTAATACGTTAAAGCTTAGCTTTAAAATTATATTGAAGGTTATCTTAAAAGTACATTTATTTTGTTAACAAATCGAGAACATGTCAAATGAAAGACACGATATTTGGATTTGTTTGAGGCTAATCTCAAATTTAAAATGTATGATCTAACGGGGTTCCGATTAAAATCTAAACTAAATATAACTATGACTAAGATATTTTGAAACTTATAATTTGGAATTTTTGTAAATTATCATTGAATAAAAAATTGAGTCAGCTATGATTTAAAGAAATTTTAGAAATTGTAACATTAAAAGTTCGAATCTCTCAATTCACAAAAAGAATTTCCAAATATAGATACGAATATTGTATTAGTTCGTAAAAATATAAAAATAATTTCAAGTGTTAACTAGTTTTTTTCATATTACATTTATTTATCTGATTATCTTTAAATCCACCCTACCCAGATGTCGTGCTGACCCTCGAATTCTAGTCAGAAGTCAGAGAGCAAACAGAACCAACCACTAGACCACACTCAAATTAATTCAAGTTTTAATTATATATTTACATTTGAAACCTAAAGTTTTAATATTTTGTATGTGTGTGGGGTAATTCGAACCGTGAATTAATACATTTTTTTACATAATAATGATAAATTACAAAACACAACACAAAACACAAGATGTTAAGAGATACACATCTCTATCCAATTCATATAATTTTATGGTCCTAATAAATTTGTTCACATGCCCAACATGTAAGCTGGGTCAATGTATGGAGGTTCAGTTGATGTTAATGCCTCAACATTTATGTTACTCTACAACCAATCCCACCAAATTCCACTATTCGGCTATTAAATAATAAAACCAAAGGTGATCGTCATGTGAAGGAGACTACAGTTTAAGTAGTATTTAAAACAAACTGGTCGGCAGGTCACAAGACACAAGAGGATATGGCAGTATCTTTTTTATATTATGTGATTACAGAACAACTAGTTGGGTTACTAAAGCTATGGACTTTAGTGCCTAATGGAACAATCGGTGTAGACCCACTAACTCATTTAAATTCCCTTTTCCCACCAAATTTATAAAAATGTATTTTTTTCCTTAAAGCATATCCAATGCTAAAATGATGTCTCAAAATATAAACGGTGTCTTGTAATAAAAAACAGTGAATTGTCATTACTAATACATGGAAATCTGAATCTCAGAGCTTTTAATGCACTAAAACTTAAAAGCATGACATATCAATTGAGACTCAAACTCTGGTCCTAAAATTAAAGAGAGTAATCTTATAATTACTGGGACACTTCAGTTGGTATGTGATTTATCTATCAGTTTACATGATTTTATTAATTTGAATCTCACATTTTACAAAAAGAATAACAAAATAGACATGTATGTTTTTATGGCAAAAAAAAATAATCATTAGTTCATTATTTTTCGCAAAACAAAAATTTATCCAATGACGAAAATATCTTTACAACTAAAAAACTCAACTCGAGCTAATTGGTTTTCTGTTTTCCAGTCGATCATCGTAAGTATGCAATTCGATAAAACAACAAAAAGATAGCGTCGGACCATATCAGAGGCACGACAAGAGGAATAAGAGCTAGACATCGAGCTCATTTGAGAAGCAACTCGAGCTTGACTTTAAACTTGTCCAACCCTGAAATATCACAAACATATAACAACAACATGTCGGTAAAGCGAAAAATCATCAAGCTCAGACCGAAAACTTTACATTATTTGAAATAAATAAATATTCATTATTTTCAAACAAATACACACCTTTTATAAATTTATTTATTTTAAAATAAAAACTATATAACAACGTTTCACATATTTTATTTTTTGGGAATAGTACAAAACTAATTTTTGCCATTAACCATATAAAAAAAACTGTCTTGTGGTTGTGGAATTACATATCAGCAAAATTTATAGTTTGGCAGAGAGCAGTGGCCCCGGGACGAGCCCATTACACGCCGTGACTGGCGCGGCGTCGTTTTATCGACAACGGTACAAAACTCTAGCCTCACCGACACCTCTTACTTGGGCCCACCATCCTCACCTTCTTGACACGTGGAGCAAAGCTTGTCCCATGCAAGAAACCGTATTCGCAACCGCACGTGCAGCGCGTGCGTGCAGTTCTCGGGTAAAGACACAAACACATCGTCTCCATACGAGGAAGCTTCTCTAAATTTAAGGAACCTTGAAATATGGGTCAAGCGTTTGTAACTCACGCAGAGACGGAGCGCGTGGAATCGCGCTCTCGTCCACAAGTAACCAGCCAAACAAAATTCAAAAATCGAAGTGGCACTTCTGTAATTAAGAGAAATAGGGAGGGGCAGTTTGGGTATATAGATGGTCTATAAGTACTGAAAAATCCACCCTGGTTTCTCCTCTGTCGTGTCACCCAGAGCAGCAGATAAAAGGTGCGTTCGCTTCTCTTAGTCGATCCCCAAATCTAGGGTTCCAGAATTTCAGATTAAATCTCATTTCTCTACTTAATCGAATTTGGGTTTGCTTGTTTTTTTTTACCTCGCTCAGCTCAGTTCACTGTGAGTATTTTTTCAATTTATTGTTTCGATTTATGATGGAAATGGGATTTTCAATTTTGATTTAGCTGCTTGTGCTTTTGTTCTCATATTTTCTAGTTTCTCTGGTTCGATTGAGGCAAAATGTTGTTTATTTCCATGTCAATTGGTTTGAGGCGTGTTAGGGAATGCGATCTGGTCATGTTTTTGGTTTTGTCTAGGTTATATTGAGTAAAAAGAAAAGTATATAACATTGAATGTGATTTTTAGGTTGTCAGTTTGATTGGCTTCCAATAAAGATATGGTGTTTATAGGGAATGCAGTTTTGTTGTGGGTGCTAGCATTTTATGTCCTGGTTTGGTTTGGTTTTCATTTGCTAAGAATTTTTTTTGATGGATTTTAGAGATGATTGGAGAATGTAAATAGTGTAAAAAGAGCTGAGTGATGGT
Source organism: Geranium incanum (assembly GCA_036897385.1). NCBI lineage: Eukaryota > Viridiplantae > Streptophyta > Magnoliopsida > Geraniales > Geraniaceae > Geranium > Geranium incanum. The sequence goes on from JAYMTQ010002203.1 coordinate 3,213, forward strand.
TTTGATTTTTTTTTTTTTAAATTTCTGTTTTTGAAAATCATGGAAGATAATAATCTGTGCTAGCTTGCTATCACTCTTTAAGCTTGATCATAGTTTCTTATGTTTTTGGAGTTTGTTAGTTGTTCCTAAATAGCAAAAGTAGTCAGAGGCGCGAAGTCCCTTTTAATATCCGCAACCTGAACATTTGTCTGAATAAGGGATTCTACTAATTTCAAGGGAAACATTTATTTCCTTCTATTAATTATTGGGTTAATTTGTTGATAGAAGAATTTTATCAAAGTTTTCAACTTTCAAGGCTTTGTTGTCCTTTCCCTCCCTTAAATATGTTGAATTGTATTGATAATCTTTTCCTTTCTCAGCTTAATAGATTCAGGTTAAACTGATACACTGCATCCTTGTATTCCCTGACCCCTCCCCCAATCTTTCCATACGTGTATTTTGTTGGATATATTTACGAGAAAGTCCCTATTTGTTTTGACAGCAGACTTCACAAGATGGAAAACATGAACAGCTTCTGGCAGTTGGGTGATGAGCTTCGAGGACAATCAAAAGCTGGGGAGGATCAGAAATGGTTGATGGCTGCATCTAAATTAGCTGATCAAACAAGGCTGAAGGGAGAGCGCATGAACAACCTTGATCTCTCCAAGGGCCCAGCTGAAATCAGGCCGAGGGACAAATCTGGGTTCCAAGAAGATAACAAATTTGGAACCTTTAATTTTAACATGCTAAATTTGGAATCCAAGATGGCTGAAAATGTGAGCAAGAGTTCGTTCAGGAATGGTATTTACAATATCAATGAAGTGTACCCAAAAAGCAATCCAACCGCTTTTGGAAATCTTTCCGGTGCCAAGTATGTCAGCAACAATCAGAACAACAAAGAGGCAAACAACAATGACAATCAAAACAGTGCTATTGACAAAAGGTTCAAGACTTTGCCAGCAACAGAGACTCTCCCGCGGAATGAGGTGCTTGGAGGATACATCTTTGTTTGCAACAACGACACAATGCAGGAAGATTTGAAGCGCCAGCTATTTGGTAAGTGTGATTTTCCTTCCTTTACCCTGCTTAGACAGTTGAACGAAATTGTATATCTAGTTGAATGCCTATCAAGTTATTTATAATAGATGATTTTGGATGTTTACGCCTTCATATGACAAGGAATATCTTAATTGTAACCAGTATAGTGCCTAAATGCTTTTATGCAGTAATCATAAAGTGGAACTTTGATATACTCTTTTTGTTGCAATCTCTTTAATGCTTCAGTTGAAAAGATGACAAATGCACACTATCAAATTTATTTTTTGTTGCCAGCCTTTTTTTTATTCTTCTTATTTTCATTCTGCAGGATTACCACCAAGGTATCGGGATTCTGTACGGGCAATAACTCCAGGCTTACCTCTGTTCCTTTATAACTATACAACTCACCAGTTGCATGGAATTTTTGAGGTATACATGTGAAATATTCATTTACCTCTATATGCAATGATGTATGCAATTAGGCATGTTATGTGCTAGGTGACTGTCGCTTTCCTCTTTCTTTTTAGTGTGGCCTTAATTTTTTGAGATCAGAGGTGTGGTTCAAGTAGAACCATCTCAGAAATAAAGGTTCTTGGTATGTTCTTTAGATTTTTCATTTTTCGCTCAAGTAGTAAACATTTTAACTAGACTGTGCAGACCTATACGAGAAGATTAATATGTTCCATTATTGTTCATCTAAATCAATCTGGTTCTCTTGATGTTGCATAGTAGTATATTATCATTGGCAGAGATAATAACAATATGTGGACTGGCTGTTGTGAATGTTTCTGATCATCACTTGAAATGAGACAATGTCTGGAACTGAGCTTCTTAATGTATTATTGTTCTGGTAGTTAAACAAATTACTTTTATACAGGCGTCAAGCTTTGGGGGTTCTAACATCGATCCGACTGCTTGGGAGGATAAAAAATGTAAAGGAGAGTCAAGGTTCCCTGCTCAGGTATAATATTGATTACGAATAAACATGAGATGTTTGTTTCTATACGATTTCTGGCGTCCAACTCATGTGGTTTATTTCCTCCCTTGTTTGTTAGGTGCGGATTCATGTGAGAAAAATCTGCAAAGCATTGGAAGAAGATTCCTTTAGGCCAGTCCTGTACCACTACGATGGCCCCAAGTTCCGTCTGGAGCTCTCAGTTCCAGAGGTATGATGGCTCGAGCCCTCTGCCCTTTTTAGGTTTTATGTTTTAGTTTACATTATTTCTTCTCATTTTCAAGTGTGTAATTGGTTTTGTATATAGTAGCGGATAAACCTGAAATTTGGTTTTTGTGTTTGTGCAGACCCTGGACTTGCTGGACCTGTGCGAACAAGCCGGCTCTATTGCGTAAACTGGTGTGTGGCCGTAGAGTGTGAATCTGGTAGGTGATGGGGTGTGGCCGTAGACTGTTTTTCCGTGAAGCGCAAGCTTGGGAGGTAAAGTTTAGTCGGGCGAATCTTCTCTATAAGTGTAGGGAATGCATGCAACCCTAACCCTACCGAATAAATACATTTGTGTTGTGTTGTGATTTTGTGAGCTGTTGCATAATATGCTATATATAGTGCTATAATTTTATAGAAATGACTTGTGAGATGTAAGAGAGACTCTGAAACATGTCATTATGTTGTGGTAAAGAGAAGTCTCCGATGAAGACGGAGGTTTATGGTCACAGTTCTTCCATGTGTCCTTGAAAACCTTAATCTATCCATCTTTACATGTATTTTTTGTGATATTTCTTGTTTGATATTTGGTTTGGGTTATCATACCAAATTCGCCCGTTTATTCAGTGATCACGCAAGTCATGTGTATCGACTTTTCTCCGCATAAATAGACTTACAATTTCGCCATTTTTTAAAAACACAATCAATTAGATCGGATTTTATCAACGAGCATGGCAATGGCGTCATTTGTCTCCCATTTCCACATATTTCTCATTGCCATCAGTTTCTTGTTCTGTGCCTCTCACTCTCGACCGTTGACGGTGACAAGCGATGCTCCGGCACCTGAACAATGCAAGAGTTATCGATTCCCGACTCCATCTGGTCTCCACTTCAGAACGCAAGAGTTTGTGACTTCACAGTCTCTCGTTCCGGCAAGTTTGACGTGGCAACAGAAGGCCGTTTTGACTAAATTTGAAGTCAACGTCATTCCGATTAGACCAGTGCTTGTGCTCCACAAGTAATGTGATTTAATTTTGCTCATGCTAAGCTTTGAGCGTATAGAATAATTTTTTTTACAAATTAATACAAGAGAAAATTTGCCAATCGGATTTGCATTGTGATTAATCAAAAGGATAATCGAAATTTACATTCCTATACTATAATATTGCAATTTAGAACTTTAAATTAAATCTTCGAGTCTCATTTACCTTAAAATGTTTAGTGCTTATATTCTGACTTAATAGATAATCATACGCATGAGCCAACTACTATATCAAACTTAAGCTAGTGTTTGAATTTTTAACTTAATGTGACGTGGGTTATTTATATATGAATATGACTGTCATTCATTCCATGAAATTGAATCTTTGACATAAAAGTTTAATTCACGATTAGTGTGTATATGAGGTTATCATTATTTATAGCTGGATTGAGCTGTTTCTTGTCCCATCTTCGGAATTGGTCTCGTATCAATTCCATTGATCCAATCCAAGAGCTCCCAACAACAAGTGTGGAAACGACGTCGTTCAAATCACTAAAACCGCACCCACAACCAAATCCCGCTAACGGACAATTCTTACCTCGTCGTCACCGATCAAAACAACTCACAAGTCACAACCCGTTCGATAGTGCTTAGTTCCTATCACGATTCTGCATCAGTTCATAAATGGACGGTCCCGATTGGTCTGTGAGAAATAATTCGCCACAGTCCATTACTGCTCTCAAGTTTCTATTTCTTCATCAAGAACAGTCACGGCACAGCCCCTCGTCACTCCACTGCCATTACCATCTCATTTGTTGCAGAGCTCGAGCTCTGATTGATTGAGGGTCGAGCGAGGAGCCCAGAAAATGCCAGGACTGACAGCGCCGTCTGATTACTCAAAAGAACCTCCTCGACACCCACTTCTCCAAATCAACTCCAAGGTAATCGAATTTTCCATTTCTGGTTCAGTCTGTGAAGCTCGATTCATATGATTTTGAAACTCAATACCAAGTTCCGGGTTCGATTTGGTCTCTTCATCGATAATTTGATTTGGGTATTTTTGTTTATGGTTGATTACAATTCTGGGTTTTCGATTTCATACATAGGCTATGTGCTGGTGTAGTGGTGTGTGTCTCTTTTCCTGTAATTTAATGGGGTATTGCTGTTTTTATTGTTTATCTATGATTCTGCAGCAACCCTTCAATGCCGAGCCGTCGCGCTCGGCTTTGATTTCCTCTTATGTGACTCCGGTGGACTTCTTCTACAAGAGGAACCATGGCCCAATCCCAATTGTTGATGACATTGAAAGGTCACTTTTTTGATGATATTATATACCATCTTGTAATTTATTCTCTGCAATTTTCGTATTGGACCATGAAATGGAAAGTTTTGATGCTAGAAGCTGCTGATCGTGAAAACTTGTTTACTTGAACAGATATTGTGTTTCAGTGACTGGTTTGATTGACAATCCCAAACAGCTGTATATGAAAGATATCAGGTGCGTGATGCGGCATTCAAGCTATTTTAGTTTTTATTCTTTTGATTGACAAAGTTGATTCTGCTGGGGATGTTCGTTGTTATTAATAACAGGAGTCTTCCGAAGTATAATGTTGCGGCTGTTTTACAGGTATGTTCTTTTCAGCGTGTTTGCATTATATTGCTTAATTTGGTGGATCACTTGGTCAAGTATCGTAATTTGGTTCAACTTTGGTTTGTAGTGTGCAGGTAACAGAAGAACTGCTATGAGCAAAACCAAAACAGTGAAAGGAGTTGGCTGGGACGTTTCCGCTATAGGAAATGGTTAGTTTTTCCTACTATGACTTCACCATCTCTGCGTGTGTGTATGAAAGGGATATAATTATCGTATTATAAATAGATGATAAAAAGGTTTATATTTTCAGTTAATATGTTTCTCCAAAGCTTATTACTATGTATCGATTCGTGTCTACTTGTGGTGTAAAGACGAGTTAGAGAGTTTAACAAAAACAATTCTTCTCAGCTGTTTGGGGTGGTGCCAAACTGGCTGATGTCCTCGAACTTGTTGGAATATCAAAGCTGACAGGTGCCACCAAATCAGGTGGAAAACATGTCGAATTTGTCAGTGTTGACAGGTGTAAGGTAAACCTTCATGCTTTTGTCTACAATTCTCAAAATTACATTGTTCTTCATCTGTTCTTGTTGCCTACATGGATGAATTTTCTTCAATATAACCTTGAAAACACTGTAGGAGGAGAATGGAGGTCCTTACAAGGCGTCAATTCCACTGAACCAGGCCACAAATCCCGATGCTGATGTTTTACTTGCATATGAGATGAATGGGGAGGTTAGTGTACTTTGCTTTCGTAGAAGTAAATTATATTTTTATTGATCATTTATATATTTTATTTGGTGTGATCGTTGTGTGTCAATCTACATGTCTTAGCTAGCTTGCCTGTCTTCACATTTCCTTTAAGCCTAATTCAACCTTTGGTAATGTACTTTTCTTGGAGATGAAAAATTAGTTACTGATATTAGTTTACTGTCTTGTTACTGTGCCAAAGACTCTTAACAGGGATCATGGGTACCCATTGCGCGTTGTTGTCCCGGGTGTTATAGGTGCCCGTTCTGTTAAATGGTTGGAATCCATAAACATCATTGCAGAAGAATGCCAGGTTAGGATATTTGATATCATTGTTGATAATCAATACTAGATTTTCCTTTTTTTATCAGCATTGTTGTGTTAACGTCGATATGTTACAGGGTTTCTTTATGCAAAAAGACTACAAAATGTTTCCTCCATCTGTGAATTGGGATAACATTGACTGGTCTACAAGGAGGCCACAAATGGATTTCCCAGTTCAGGTATCGATTCTTATGACACAGAAAGTCTGTTTTTACAACTGAGAATATTCACGTATTGCTTAAATTACGTATTGGGCTTTTTCATCGGCTCTTCCAAGTGGTCTGTAATTGATTCAATACACAATTAATCTCAGCAATTTAGGAAGTTCATTCAAACACATTCTGTAATGCAATTATTACTTACTGACACTTCCTGATCTGTTTTTGACAGTGTGTGATATGTTCCCTGGAGGATGTGAATGTCATAAAGCCAGGAAAGGTTTGTGCAGTATTTTTCCTTCCTCTTGTCTATACAAATGAATGTTTTATGATTATGTAGATGTGTAGCAAATGACACTTATTGCTTCTCTAAATATTCCCGGCAACTTGTAATCCGTGAAGTTTTGTCACCATCAGTGCGTGCATACTAACTTGTTATTCTTGCTTCTCCAATCGAACCCTCATTATAGAAGCACTTTAAGATTCGTGAAGTATTTTCCATTACCTGCATTAGCGGTTCTAGTCCCTTCATCATAATAAGCATTAAGGAAATCGAAACTTTTTATCTTTTGGCCTAAACAATTTGTGCTCTTTGGATTTTCTTTGCTAGTTCAAACGTTTTGTTCCCCCTAATGATTTTGTTATACTTCGGTTTATAAGTTTTTGATAGGTTGATCCCGTGGTATCTTTTCTTCTATCGGATCCTTGGTTATCATGTATTTTTTTTGCGCAGGTTAAAGTTAGTGGATATGCAGTGGCAGGAGGTGGCCGCGGAATTGAGAGGGTAGATGTATCTGTAGATGGCGGGAAAGCCTGGGTTGAAGCATCTAGATATCAGAAAACTGGTGTCACATACGTCTCTGATGATGAACACAGTGACAAGTGGGCGTGGGTGCTTTTTGACGTTACTGTAGATATCCCACACAGTACGGAGATAGTTGCAAAAGCAGTAAGTTCACATTTCATTTGATAGAAAACTTCCTATTGTAAGAATTTGTCACTCGGTATTTCATGTCCACTCCTTGTTTGCATAGGCCGTGTTAATTGTAAAGTAGCCAGCATTACATAGACTTGTACATTTCAAAAGGCTTGAAATGTGTTTGCTTCAGTCAGGAGCTGTTTTGATAACCCGAGTTTTTAATCCTTTTGGCTTAGAAATGCCTTTGCTAGTTCAAAGTTTGATTGAGATTTGGAACCCTTAAATATCCTAGGGCAGTAGGGCTAGCTCAATTGGCCAAAACGAGTTCGGTCTCGTCTAAGGTTTATGGTTCGAATCTTAGTTGGTCGCCTGCTTGAGAGCAGGTGTGGCATAAGGGTTAGTGTAAGGTTTTTCTTTCTTTCTTTAATTCCTTGTAAACCCTGTAATAATAATAGGCTTGTGATTGTACAATAAGAGATGGTCCTTTATACAGGGTATAGATCAAATCTAAATATATTTTTTAGTAATAATAATAATAAACCCTAATCAATAGGTAATAAATAAGACTAAACTAGAATTGGAATGATACTACAAATATGAAACTTAGAGGAAATATTCCTATTTATTGTAATGCGTTCAAAAACCGACCTCGTGTTAGTGAACTTGTCTTGTGGAACAATTCACTGAATCAAGCATTCTATAACACCTAGTAGATAATTTCTGTCATTTTCCATTTGAACTGAAGTAGGTAATAATCATGCCTCACTGAAATTGCAGGTAGACTCAGCAGCAAATGTGCAGCCTGAGAAAGTGGAAGACGTATGGAACTTAAGAGGGATACTGAACACTTCGTGGCATAGGGTTCAAGTTCGAGTTGGCAATTCGCACTCCAAAATGTAGAAAATAGATCCTCTCAGTGTCACTCTGTGCTGCTGCTGGGAATCTGAAATCTGAATATGTAGATCAAGCTCAAGACTCAAGAGAATAAGCTGTTGAGTTGAGCAGCTTCATGCACTATATAATCTGTCACTGGCTTCTGTTTTCAGTGTTGTAAACAAGTGCTTTGTTTTTCATCTCCACCACGGTCTTTAATATTTTAAGACTATGCAACTTCTCTTCAAATTAAAAAAAATGACCCTTCTCGAATATTGTTATGCTTTAATAAAAATATTATATTTTGATAGTCATAGTTCCTTTTACCAATTTGTAACTCGAGTTTAAGTTCATCAATCATTTTGGGTTTTAAGTTTACTAGTGGCAGTAAGGTTTGAGCTTGATCTCGCTACGAAGAGCACTAAACTGATTTATTTTTAAGAGTTCCGTAGATTATTGTCTTGATTTGAACCCAATTCGGCAGTCCCTTACAACATAAGCTTCAGTGCTTAACTATTGGACCTTGTAAGTGTTGTATTTATTAGTTAGGATGCCAAAATGAGTTGAACTTGACTATACCTAATGTCTTTGCCTACTCAAGCAAGGTTGGAAATATTTTTATGGTTATATATATTTTTATGGTTATACCTAATGTTATTATATATTTTAAGCAATTGGAATATAGATGAGATTACCATCTTATCTTCAATGTGTTTTGTTTTGTTGCTCTCTCGTTCTTTTTTCTTGTCTAGTTGCGTTCGTTTTGTCAATTCCTTTTTCTGTATTTCTCAACCTGCCCATGTGAATTTATATTTTCAAAATCGTGATTGCTCCTTTTAAATGTATTATTATTATTATTTTATGTAAACAAATAACTCTCACCTACTCGTA
>JAYMTQ010002204.1:0-11873 GCA_036897385.1 Geranium incanum
AAGTATTTACTTTTATTTTAATTTTAAAAGAATAAAATGTTAGCATCGGTTGAATAACAATATTAACTATCTTTAAATTGAACTATAAATTGTTGTAGAGATTAAAATAATATGATAAAGATTTTATGGGTAGATAGCTATGATCTAATTTTTATAAAAGCATATAGTATTTATTATTATTTTCAAAAAATGGTCATGTAATGTAGCATAATTTTATGTGTTAACTAACAATATTAAGTACTATCTATATATTGAACCATAAACTGTTGTGGAGATTAATAATGGCTTCCTAAAACTCTGTATATGGATCAAAACTACCTATAATTAAAATTCTGTATAAATACGCATGATAAAATTGGTACATGCACTAATATATTTAATTTAATGCAAGAGATAAATAAATATCATAAACTGGCTATTTAATTCGCGTAATGAAAGAGGTAATTAAGTTCCTACTTACGTTGGCATGTATTAATGTTACATTAACCAACATTCCTAGTATGTATGAAAAAATTGTTGGAACCAAGTTATGGTTGGGTCCTATACATACAAAAATGTACCACAAATCGGTAACTAAAACGAGAGTAGATGCAAAAGTTGCATGGCTCTTTATGAACAATTACACATCAAGACACAAGACATATTGAGATTCTCCATTTCTTTGAACAACTTGTTGTATCTCATTGATTGGACATTTAATCTACCAGCAAACCTACAAAATCTCACTGCATGGTCAAGAAATGGAACCATGCACACAAATCTATAATACCCACCTAAATGAAAACAGTTTAACACCTTCATGACCATGATTATTAAAAGTTGATTCTCTAGCATACGCTGGTCAGTGCTTGAAAAATGTTCATATCTAACGGACATTGTCGGTCTGGTATGATCAATCAGCATTTCTCAATCATATTCAAAGAAACATTGCTTAATGTAATTCGAGTTTGAAGGCATTGCTCTAAATATCATACGTTAAAAATAAAAATACATTTCTTATAAAACTGTTAACCTAGAACTAACTTAAATAAAAATGACACCATTTGAACTATCAACTTGATCCATGGATCCATACATCATTGCTTAAAAGACAAGACAAAACAACACAACCAAATTATTTTGCATTTATTGTTAGTTAGGTCTAATACTTGCAAAATCAGGATAAATACACTTTTCAACTACTTAATGCTAATGGCACAACCATATTTTGTGCCCATTTGGTTTTTAGATTTATCTCACCCCCTTTTATGGGAATGAAGAAAGAAGTGGTTTCTACTCTCACCTATTATCAGTATTCTAAAAAATGTTGGGCGCTGGTCTGCAGTGGAGTAGACTTTGAGAATCAATCAAGGATTATAGGATATGAGGAGAGTTTATACACATATTGGATCAAAGACCTAATAGCTAGTCACTTGGCTCGATCCACCATGAGAACCACTGGCTTATCAGCCCAACGAGATATACAACCAGCTTCTGATACCACTTGTTGGGGAGAATCGAATCTTATCAAGGAGTAACACACAACAATGGAAGCCCACATACACATTAAATCTTATATCTTACTCAAAAGACTAGTTTATTAGGTCTTCAGTCTAATGTGTATATAAACTCTCATTTGTCTAGTGTACTTCATACTCTTCTGATGTAGGACCTAGAGTTCTAGACTCATAATAGTAAGGTAGATGTAGCTCGACTCGTTAGATGTGTTTTTTTTGTTTTTTTATATAATAAGCATAGTAGAGACCTCTGCTGTCGGCTTGAGTTAGTGATCATGTGTAATTTTCTATATGTTAATAACTTTATTTATCAACTTGAGTTATATATTTAGATTAACTTTAACATCTTTGGTCAACAATTTATATATCGACTTTGATGTACATGCAACCTAACATACATGTAATGATCCATCTAATATATTTTTGTGAATACAATTTGACATGCACGTGAATAGATATGTACGATGATGATACACACACTCATTGGAGATGAAAATAAATAAATTACTATGGACTTTCAATAAATATGCACAAATGAGCTCTACATTTTTGGTGATTTCATGTTTAGTAATGTTATATAAAGCATAACAGAGTTCAGGTAGATATTGATCAAAAGTACCACCAAACACCATCTTTATCTTCAACCTGCTCATTTACTGGTCTTCTTTGACCTTTCTTTGGGGTCTTTGGATCGGTTTCTTGAATTCCAAGTCTCTGACCCATTTGCATTAGTTTCTTGATTATGGCTCACCTAACAATACACAAAACATGCACAAGTACATAATTGCGGAGAAACAGAGGAACTGCATTTATATATATGTTAAATTGCACAGCCATGTCTCTTTAATGTATCAATTTAATGGTTTTGACCTTTGACTTTCAATAAATAATTCAAAAATGGATCAAACCCATTTTATTGTAAGAACCCCTCCTCTTCTCTTTGATCTCATTAAGTATTAAATTTGGAGCATTTTGTGTTATAATTATATATTAAGACGTTATATAATACTTATACAATAATGCTTTTTCCATCGATAATAACTGATGAACAATACTACCTAACGTTTATTACAGAGTTTTTATATACGAGTGTGACTTTATGCAAGAACATGTCGTTATGATCAAGTCAGAACGGTGTCAAACATGTTAGTGCTATGACATGCGAGAAAGATTGATGCAGTATCGACAAACAACACATATACCCACCGAGAGAGAATAAATTTTTATTAGCTTGAGAATTTCTCGAATACATAGATTATAAGATGAAATGTTAAAGGATGATGTAATATTTATAATACTCCACAATCTGAATTCCAAATTGAAGAAACATAAAACCTAATCCCAATACCGTTAGCATAGAGATTAGAACAAATATGTCACTTCATTCACGGGTTTTGGTGTGACATTCTCGTGCTAGGACTTTCAAAAGGGTCTGAACAAATTCAAAACATATTCTAATATCGTAAAAAAAATGTGTGCGTGAATTGAAAATCGACATCTAAATACATTACATTATGTAGAAGATATTTACGGGGAAGAAAAATAGGTGCAGGAAGAAGGTAGGTTGGAAACTTTAAAGTGATGAAAATAAAATTGTCAATAAATGAGAGTTAGGTATATAAATGAATTGGTGTAGTAAATGGCTATAATTAGTTTCATGCAGCAGCTTAAAGGCATTCACAATTGCATCAGTTTGACATTGAAGTTGTAGGTGGATGCTGTTTTCAAACATTTATAGGGCACAACCAGATTTTTGTACATCTCACCAATTACTCACTCAGTTATGGCTCCCACGTCTCCGTCTATACGTTATTTTGAGGCCGAGCGAGCCATCTTCATAACACGTCTCTTGAAATGTTTGAAATTTCACATCATATGGACATTTCAGACTTTGAACACAGAGTCCGTGCACAAACGAAGAACGATGTCTCATATTTCTGAGATTACATTTATATGCTTAAGTCTACACTTGAATGAGTCATGTCATTGGGTGGTCCATTTAATGAAAAATACTTTTAGTGCTCAATATGATTATTGGTTTGAGACTAATTATATACCAAAATTCGAATTCAAGAGTTAAAGCTTACATAAAAATTGAATGTGAGCCATTTTTTATTAGACATCCTGTTCAGATTATCTGACTTTTTTACCCGGACGTATATTTAAATTGTGGGACTATTAATTATTTCTCAAATTAGGTATTTTTGTCATATAATGTCCAAAGAATAGATTAAAAGAACAGAAATAAATGCTAAACTGATAGTGAAGTCCAAGAAACTCATAAATGTTCTGCAGAATAGACATAACAAGCTTATCTTAATCTGCTCCAAAATAGAATAGTAATTCTTGAAATTATTCAGAGAAACAAAAACAACAGAACAGTCAAATTAAGTAATTAACAAAAGTAGAAAACAGAAATCAAGGTATATTAATGAAAAAAATATCAAACAATTGGAATTGAAAACCCAGAAACAGAAATATAAAGAGCATGAAACCTTGAAGAATTGAACAACATGCTCATACATATAATATATATACTGTTTTTTTTCTCTTCACTTTCCTAACTATTAACTAAATCTATAAAATCACAAGAGCATTAAAAATATCAAACAAACAAACCTCAATCACATAGAAATGTTGAGATCAATCCTTGGTTTCTTGATTTTAGGCATTGGGACGACAGAATTGCACCTTGGGCATTTCGGGTTGTTCTTCGAGATCAACACGTAGAGCAAGCAGCTCGGGCAGCCAGCTGCGACCGGAGACATCGAGAGCCTGTCCTCAAACTCTTCTTCTTTGACTGAAGACGACGATGAAGAGTATGAAGGAGACAGCGATGACTTCCACAACGAAGTCCGCTTCCTCGCAGGCTCCTTCTCCGCTCGCTCGAGCGCGAATTTCACCTTGTCGAGAGTGCACACGCTCTGGTAGCTACTAGAGGATGGCGGGGACGACGAGACCAGCTTCAGATCCAATGACGACTCGTTGAAGAGATTCAACGGGGATTTCTTGGAGGGCGATGGAGGGTTGTTAAGATCCTGAAGCCTGGAGAAAGATTGGTTCTTGATCGGTGAACTCGGGGAATTGGATCTTTGTATGGTGACCTTACCAGACTGCATGAATTTAAAGATTCAAATATTAAATTTGAATTTGCACAAACTGAATTAAAGAAATTAAGTTCAACTGTTGAAGAACCGGAAAGGGTCATTAAATTAGTTGAATATCCATATTGTCAAGCTATTAATTGCTGGCATTAATGAAAGATCATAAATCACAAAATGCAGATATGAAATTGAAATTCATACCCAAAACAATATTTGAAGAATAGGAAACATTACCATAACAACAATAACTAAATTCAACATGAACTAATTCAAGATTCACACTGTTTGATTGCTGAGAAATTCATGGAACTGTTTGTAACATAAACTGATTCATCAAATTGGATCACTAATCCGATACAATACCCCAATTGGTCCATTTCCTTCATTTTCTCAGCAACCAAACAGGTAAAAGTTAAAACTAAACCTTTACACATCAATTAGACATCACAGTATTATAGTAACAACCAATTACCATCACCATCAAGCAAATAAGAAACAATAATTCAATACCATCCCTCAATTCACATCAACCCAAATTAAAAATCACAACTTTACAGATAAGAGACCAATTTCCCCGGGAAACAAACAAGACCCAGAAAAATCAACCCATTTCCCAGAACTCAGAATCGAGAATCAAAAGAGACCCAAGTGAGAAAATCGACGAACCTTCAAGTCCAATCGCTTTTCCCAACCGCTAGGAACCTGCAAATCGAGGTCAAGCTCCTCAGTCTCAGGCAGCTTGAAGGACCCACCGAGAAGGTCCCGAGTGATCGGAGCCGTCAATTCGTCGCCGGCGCCGGAATCGTTCCCGACCGTCCGATGAAGCTGATCTTCCTTGTACCGATTCATGACCCGAACGAGAGAGCTCACTTCAGCGGCCATGAAATTTGGACAAAGCAACGATTTTTATTTTTCTTCTCTCTGTGAGGAGCTTTTTCTCGAAAAGTGGAGGATTGGTGAGAGATGGACTACGATGAGTTTTATACTGAATGATTAATAAATTGGGCGTTACGATAAAGAAAAAGAAAAAATATATACATGTGAAAAAGATTTGATTTATATGTTTTTATTTGGTGTTTTTTATTATTGAGAATATGAATTAATTGTTAAATTGTGGTGCATTTAATGTTTGGGTTATTAAATGAATTGTTGGAGTTGGGTTGTGGAGGAGAATTCAAGAAAAGGTGGCATTTTAGTAAATGCTAGCATTAAATTCCATGAAAAATACACTTTTCAATATTTAATTAGGGGTTTTGAATTTGCACCTCCCTAAAACTATACTTATTTAATCGTAATTATTTTCATTTAAATTTTGTCCTCGTTCAACGGCTGTGTTCAAATCATTTCAACTGTTGAGATCTATTTTGAGAATATGTAATTCTAGTACTATGAATTTTTGTATATGGTAGTTACAAAAAATAAACTTGTTAGTAGATTAGTGTACGTTTCATAGTTTGGTATGAATTGTAATTTACACATATTTTATAATTAATTTTACAATTTAGGTTGATTTTTTTAAGCAAATGACACTGTTGATCTTATTAAGGATACTGCTGGGGTGTGTCTAGGCTCAAATTCCCAATCAGAGCCTATATGAGCAACATATGTCATATAGTGTGCTATATAACCTGATCGATGAACAAAACTGAAAAAATAATTACAAAACGATTCCATTAAAGTAAGATAATCACCCAAAACCACATTCACCAATGAGTGCATAAGTCAATGACGTCTGAGACTATCCATAATCGAGATATTATTCGATTCGAAAACAACCCAATCGATGTCCGGCGACATTGCCCATTTGATATCCTCCCGAATAGCAAGAATTTATGGGAGGCAGCAGTGAGAAATTTTTCGTAATGCGCGAAAGCCTGACGGAACAATATCGCATGGAGGTATAAGGCCTTCGGGCTCGATCAAAGTAGGCTCTATCGTGCCTGCCATAGTCGCGGCACTAGCTCTTATAATCCCCCCTGTAGTGTCTCTCAGCACCATGCCCAAACCCAGCATCGATGATTCCGAGTCAACATCACCATCTGTGGTAATCTTAAGCCAACTCGATTCTGGAGAAGACCACTTTGTACGAGCTACCGATCTCCTTGAGACTGTGATCACTGCGTGAATAGGCCTCTATTTCTTGTGCGTCAGTTCCACCCCACTCCGAATGTTCCCAATCTATAAGAGACGAGATCGTCAAACAATATCATTTCTACTTCACCACACCGCCACCACGTTAAAGAGAGTCATTCGCCTGCGCTAAGTTACCAAATTTTTAATAAGACCTCTTGAAAGTGACGAAGGTATCGAGTGTAAATGGTTCAATTAATCAAGGCTAGTTAAAAGTAGTGTACATTATGAGTTAAAATTTTAGTGTCACTTGTTAAAGAGCATGTGTAAGTCTTTAAGGTATGTAGGAATTAGTACATATACTTGTAAGTTTGTAACTATAAAATAACATGTAAATATTCTAAAACAATGAAGAAGATGGCAAAAGTTAACCCTTAAAAATTATTTAGAGAAATAATCATGTTTACTATTATGGTATTGAATGAGAAAGGGTGGTTGGTTTAGGAGTTCATAATTTGACTTTATAATAAAGTGGCCACTAAGGTTGCTCCAAGTGCAAATAAAATATTAAGGGCTTTGACATTTTTGCAAGTTAGTCAATAATAATGGGTATGGCTTTCAATTATTTGAGGGAATGGTCATACCTAGGGAATTGCTCTTTCAAGAACATACTTTTCTCTTCAATTTTGTTTGTTTATTGAAATCACATTAATAGTGCATTAAAATTAGTATAAGAGATGTGAGTATAAATGGTTACACCCATTTTTCTAATGTAGTGAAAGTGAATTCTAGGTTTTGAAATTCAATACAAACAATTTAATGTCTATTGAAATGCATGAGAGAAAATTGATTACCTTATTAATTTATTTGATTAGTAAAAGTTCGCTCCACTACTTTTCTTAACATTCTATTCATTTTGCAAAATCAAGTTTCGATAAAATAAAATAGAGAAATAAAGTTTGAAATTAAACTTTGAATCAACATTTTATAATTCGTTCACTTAGTTATTGTACTTTTACGTTCGGTGAAGAACTTATAATTCGATCTAAATTGTTATTGCAGATAATTACAATTAATTTTATTATATATTAATTATGACGTCACTATAAAATATGTATTTCATAGGCGAGTAAGGTGGAAATATTAATTATGTACCAAAAATAATAAATACAACATTTAATACATTGAAAGGACTTTGGAGGTGACGAGACTATGATGCTGCCAAAGATATTGCACATGAAGATTAAATCAAATTAAATTTATTAATTTCATGGTTGTTAATGGTCAAATTAAATGCCTCTCTCATTTTCTTTGGTGGGCATTGAATATTTGAATTTAATGCATTTTCGAGTATTTATTGTTTTGTTGGAAAATAAAAAAATCGATTTCCCATTTGGAATACTTTTCATTACTTGCTCTTAGCCGTAGGGGAGTTTATTAGGTTTCCTATTTAATATGCATTTATTGTTTTTAGAATTTAGGTGCTCTACGAGTTTCTTTATCAACCTTATTACATTAATTAATTAATAATTCGAATATTAGGGGACTTAATATATTATTATTATTACTATAGTTATCCTAATTTGAATTTTTAATCTATACCAAAATTTACAAAACGTGTATGAAGAAAATACACTTTTCTATGACAAATTAATTAAAGTGATGAGAGTAGGGTATGCATAAAACTCACACTAACATCATATAGTTTGATATTTGATCTGATTAAAAATTTATTTCGAAACAAATATTTACACAGACAGATTAACATTATTGAAGTCAGGGAGGCGCTATGGTGGGTCAGGAAGAACAATCTGTCCGAAGTGTCTGTGGAATCTGACTTCTTGAGAGTAGTGAAAGGCAGCAAGCAAGACAATTTGATCCGAAACCAAATGGGCGGTATTGTTGATAATTGTCGATTAGCATTAAATAGCTTTGATATGTATGTTTCTGTTAACTTTATTTCACGTAAGGGCAATGTGGCCGCGCATGAATTTGCTAGTTTTGCTCTTTCTTATACTAGCTGGAAATATGGTGAGGGGTTTATCCCACCGGCTTTTTACTATTGTCATCCAGCGAGATGTTGTTTGAGCGTTATGATAGTGTGCTTTTTTTTCTCAAAAAAACATTATTGAAATTAATTTTAGCGTCTAAAATGAAAATTTGTCTTTTAAACGAAAAACCTAATAGCACGCTCACGAATTTGTTAAAATTCGGTTTAAATCGATTTAGTTAAGTATGAATACTTTTTAGGGAAATCTAGTTAAGTATGAATCAATTAGTTTTAGTCTAATTCAAAACAAAAATAAATTATTACTTTTTGTGGATCTTGATTAAATTTAATCTCGATTTGATCATATTAAATTTATCGTATATGATATGTCAATATTTCATAGTTGGTCTGATGTATATATTACTCATTTGTTTGTTTTATATTTAGTCTATTTAATTTAAGTTAATTGGAAATGAGCTTTCAATTCTTTTTAGTTGGACCATAGCCCAATCTGCGTCATTTTGGGCTGAAATATATTACAGCCCAAAAAGAAAATATTTTTTATTTGGGAGAAAAATTATAAAACATATTCGTCGAATATTATATAGTATATATATTCGAAGAGTCTAAGGTTGCTCTCAATTCATAGAACAGCAAATCAAGTTACAATCTTTCTCTTTTCCCTTTAAATTTTCTCGAGAAAGTAAAAAGGAAAGTCAAGTAAGAAGAGAGAAAGATGCAGATCTTCGTGAAAACCCTAACCGGAAAGACGATTACTCTCGAAGTCGAGAGTAGCGACACAATCGACAATGTCAAAGCCAAGATTCAGGTTCGTTTCTTCTGTTTTTCTCTGTTGATTCTTGTTTTATGAAGTTGATTTTTGCCTGTTTGTATGATTTTCATTATTGGGTTTGTTTGTTTTGATGCAAGTAATGATTTTTAATATGTGGATGTTTCTGGTTGAGTTGGGTTGAGCTATTTGTGTGCTATGAAGTAAATTTTAGGGTTTTCAGATTGGGGGTTGTTTTGGATTTGCTACAAGAGTCTATGGTTGTTGATTTCAATGAGCTAATAAATTTGGATGTTTCTGTACTTAAAATTGTGCCTATTCTACACATGGTTGCTTACTGTTATTCACATTAAGCCCTCTGTTAAGTGTGGATATAAGATTAAGGAATTGATTGTTAAGCTTAATCATAATTGAGTAGTGAACATGAATTTTGAGTTTGAAACTTCAACTACTTAGCCTAAGACTGGTGTGGCTCATGGCAATGTTGGACTGTAAAACGTATTTATGATAGAGAAGTTAACATGAATTTCGAGTTTGAAAGTTCAATTACTTAGTCTTAGATTGGTTTGGTCAGTGGTGATGTTGGATTGTACAGATTGATCTTAAAGCGTGATTAAGATTGAGAAGTTAACTTGAATTTTGAGTTTTGAAGTTCAACTACTTAGTCTTAGATTGATGTGGTTAGTGTTCATGCTGGATTGTGATGATGCATTCAATCACCCCCAAATTATTCAAATTTAGTTTCCTAATTTTCTAAAACGGGCGTTCCAAATCAATTATGCATGAATTACTCATATTGAACATGTATAAATTAGTTATCAGCACATAGGTATCTTACGAAGCGAGGCATATGTGGATATGATGGGAAAGTTGAGCATCAACTCCACTTATCCGTTATTTTTTGCCAAAAAACAAAGAAGATGTGTATTTTGAAATGGAAGGAGAATACTAAAGTCGCATGCAACACCAAAATTTGTCTAGTGTTTTTGCCGTGCTTGCACATCTAAAACTGATATTGTAGACTATATTATTTTTTAATTTTCTTGAAACTCGTGTTGTGGCTTTCGTGTTTAACTATAAGTGGGCGCTTATATTGCAGGACAAGGAAGGTATTCCTCCCGACCAGCAGAGGCTGATTTTTGCCGGTAAGCAGCTAGAAGATGGCCGGACTCTTGCTGATTATAACATTCAGAAGGAGTCCACTCTTCACCTGGTGTTGAGGCTCAGGGGAGGAACCATGATCAAGGTGAAGACTCTCACTGGTAAAGAAATTGAGATTGACATCGAACCAACAGATACCATTGATCGAATCAAGGAGAGAGTCGAGGAGAAGGAAGGGATCCCCCCTGTTCAGCAGAGGTACTTTATATCAAACCAACCGATATATATCTGATCTAATTATAAACACATATTAGATGGTTTCTCTGTTCCTATGCATATCTTAGCGTTGAACAATTTGCTACTAATTGTTATTATAATCAAGAATTGCATAGTAATTGTGCTTAGAACTCAATCTTGTATATTACAGGCTGATTTATGCCGGGAAGCAGCTTGGCGATGACAAAACAGCCAAGGACTACAACATTGAGGGCGGCTCTGTCCTTCATCTTGTGCTTGCGCTCAGGGGTGGTCGTCTGTGAGTACACCATCACCGTTGGCTTGATTTGTTTCAGCCTGACTATTTACATTTTCGGTGGACCTCCAATTTTCTATAGGATTGTTTGGCAACCAAGAAAATCATAGGCTATGCAATTGAAATCTTGGTGTAATATCACTGTTAGCATCAAAACTATATTCACATGCTTGTTTGGTCCTACTCCTACTTACATACACTTGCAAGAATCTTCAGTCATAATCTGTACTCGTTATACTCAAACGAAGTAAAGGTGTTGCCTAAACTTGTTGGTACTGTTACATTAATATAAGATGTCAAAATTCACACACCCGTATGGGAGAGAAAATCACTTCTTATAGTACAAATCAAGTACATAATTTAAAAGTTAAATTAATAAAATAAAAAGTTAGATTGAAACACATCATTAATGAGTCCGACAATGACATACAACAATAAGCATGATAAATTCTAGGGATAATGTCACTGTTACCTTTGCATTTTCAGTGCAACATTAAACATCCAAAGGTTAATCATATAATTGAAATTATGATAAAAAAATCGATCTCGAAACTCAATAAACACTATCGCAAATACGAAAATAACGAAACTGTTCTACTGAAAATGCAAGCATTATACTCAGAAAGCTAAACTTTCTACTGTGAATGCTTACGTCCACAGTGCACTCTACTGCGCAAAAATATGGAACTGTCCCTCACTTAAGTGCACAGTGTGCTCATGCCACATGTAGCACGCTGTTTTAATCTCGCAAAACGAATGGATGGATCAAGGGTTCGGATTTGTGTGGGGT
>JAYMTQ010002205.1:0-11872 GCA_036897385.1 Geranium incanum
TTTGGGTTCAAAGCCCTTCGCGCTCTGCGTCTGGAGGATCTGCGAATCCCTCCTGCTTATGTGAAAACTTTCCAGGGCCGGTTGGTTTTTAAGAGAAATGGAACAAGTATAGACGTCCCCTATTTGAATGTACTATTAAACCGAAATTGGGATTGTCCGCTAAGAACTACGGTAGACCTGTTTATGAATGTCTGAGCGGTGGACTTGATTTGACTAAAGATGATGAGAACAACCGTTTATGCGTTGGAGAGACCGTTTGTGCCGATTTAGAAAGCACAGGCCGAAAGAGGGATTTATTACGAGGGATGCCAATCTCTTTTGAAATGAAGAGGGATGCCAATCTCGAATGCTAATATTTGCTTGTCTTGAAAAAATGCATTGGATGGTAGGTAGGAAATAAATAGCTGATAGAGCTCAACAGAGGGTGCTCCTAGTTATACATACTGGTCTCACCTGCGCAAAATCCCAAGGGAAACGGGAGACATGGAGGGGTTATTGAAAAGCATGTGGAGGTCAAATGGCTTTCCACTGCCAGAACAAAAAGAGAATCTGGGCGTTTAGAGTACCTTTGTTTCAATACGAGAACTTCATACCTCACCTTATAGTTCGAGAACTTCATACCTCCAGATAATGAACTAGAGAACTTCATACCTCTTGCCCCACCCGCAATAATAGAGGGTCAGATGTGATGCGGAGAAAAAAGAAGTTCGTTTGCTGGGGTCTTTCTTGTCTTATTGGAATAACACCAACAATTGGTTCTACCACTACATACAAATGTCCGGGGGGGTAAGGGGCAAAAAAGTATCTTAGTTG
Source organism: Geranium incanum (assembly GCA_036897385.1). Classification (NCBI taxonomy): domain Eukaryota; kingdom Viridiplantae; phylum Streptophyta; class Magnoliopsida; order Geraniales; family Geraniaceae; genus Geranium; species Geranium incanum. The sequence goes on from JAYMTQ010002205.1 coordinate 814, forward strand.
GGTCTGTCTTAGGTTAGGATAGGATTAGTAGGAAAGAGAAAGATGGCCGGTCTGGTCTTCTTTTCTTGGCCGTCCTTCAATGGCACATCTGCGACTTGCTATCAGGATGCTAACACCTGAGGAGTCGGAAAAACACTGCTACTAGGATCTAGGGCATTGAGAAAAAACACTCGTTGGGTGCTGTGCTACTTCACTCTATCACTTTGCCTGACCAAGGGGCATCAAACAAAGTGCCGTGCCATTGATAATGTGTTAGGAATGTCTGGCAGCTAGGATAGGGGTAGGTGCTAAAAGAAACTTGAATCAACAACTGAAACAAACTATGGTGACCCAGAAAAAAGATTGATTTCTCACCTGAGTAGCTAATAGGGCTAGGGCAGAAATAAATGATATCTGGGATTTCCTAATTACTCGAGCAAAGCGTATACTGAGGTTTCCTATCCTTTGTCAAGAGATGTCCAAGCTAAGACAGAACCTTTGTCTAGCGACTAAGTCCCTTTGTGTTGTCCCTTTTTCGGAGTTCTTACCTTATGATTCTCTGTTGTTACCAGATTCCTTCGTTCAGAAGCTCAGTTTATTCTTATCCTTGATCCCCGGCATCCTAACAATCAGAAAAAGAGTCATATGTAACTGTCCTAACTGCCCATTTGGAGGGGCTTAAAGAATGCTTATCCCTTGGAGTGGTCTTCTTTGTATTGTAAAACCTAAAACCTTGGCTTATACTTTCCATCCCCTTAGTTGTAATACCTTGGCTCTAACGACCTAGGGGACAAGGGAGGGACGTAGTTGGATATTATAGAAGCTATTTATAGAAAGAAGCTATTTCAGTCGAGCTATTTCTATATTATATAGGCTATTTCAATGGGCTCAGAGGAACCTGTCTTTCAAAAGAGACCGACTTCTCTATGTACGATTTTGACTTACGGAATTAGAAGTAGCAAACAAAAGAAAGGAGGGATAAAAGGAGGTTGAGCGAACGAACCGGAGGATGTCTTATTGGGATAGCTAATATAGCTCTAAGAGGTATTTATTTCTCGACTTGCCAGGAAGAGGAATTTATGTAAGCAGTTGCGTTACTGCTGGGACAATGGGCTCAAACGAAGTGCTGAGGGACGTAGTTACTTAATAAGGAGAGGTCCCATGGTCAAGTCAAGTGCAGAGGGAAAACAAATAGAATCTTAAGCTCTACAGGGGGAAGCCAGTAGCTGTTAGGGACGGGATTGTCAACGTTTTCTCACCTTTGTTTTCTTACTAGTTATCAGATCCCGCTCATCGTAACAATCATAAAAACAGGGAAGTGTGGACTAACCTAAAGGTCTTTCTTTATTAGTAGTTTTCCTTGCTTGAAACAATCTCCAACAAAAGAAACCAGAAGTAGGGACAGGGACTTTCAACTTGCATTTCAACATTTCATTTAGCCGCTAGCGTTGTCAAACCTCTTCCTTTCAGTCGAGTTCTAGCGAACCTAGGGTAACTCCTAGCTGATTCTCTATCTACGATAAAATACTCTTGAGAAGTGATAAGTAGCAACCTCTTGATATGCTCGAGTCCCTTTCTCTAATAGAGGGTTAGAAACAAACCATGGACAGAGTAGCGTTGTTAAACCATGAACAGAGTGCCCTTAGTTGTTAAACCATGGTATTTCACTTAGTAGCTCGAATAGAAGCTATTGAATTGAGAAGCTATTGAATGATTATATAAGCATAAGCTATTGAATTTCCGATCTTAATAAGTTACCCAAGTGCTCTGTCTTTAGCTGCTACTGGAACAACTGGGACTCCAAAGAGAAGAATATTTCATGAACATAATCTATTTCATGAACTTGTTTAGTTAGTGATTTCGCCATAACAGAGAGCAGTTACCATGGACTGTAGCCCTTAGTTCCTAAACCTAGGTAAAAGTGCGCTAGGTCTTGGGCTTTACCTTATTATTCTATCTAGTAACGGGCATAATACCAATCAGAGAAATCGAGGGAGATGTCACTGTTGTTGATAGACGACTTAGGGGAACTAGCTTATGAGGGTATTCTTGATGGAACAACTGGTATCTCGATAGAAGAGTCAAACGAAGAGGGATTTATAACTCTTTAGACTTAGAAGAGGTTCGAAGACCTTAACTTACTTAATTAAATAAAGGTTCCACGAACGTTCCGGGATTTATTTCTCGAGCATATGCGAAGAGGGCCTTAGGTCTCGAGTTAGAAGAGGGATTTATGTAAGTAGTGAAAAACCTTAGGGAAGCGGAAGCCAGTAGCTATTAGTTAGGAAAGTAGTTAGGAAAGTGCCGGGCTCTAAGTTAGGTACAAAGTGACTCGGAGAGGTTAGCCATATGCTCTGAGTCTTATCCATTTCTATTAGGTAGAGGGCATTACTTCAAGTCCGAGAAGAATCGAAAAACCGCGCTTCCGAATAAGTCCTCCTATGGGTGAATTGGACCAAGGGCAGAGGGATTTCTTGCTTTTAGGAAAGAGAGAAGCTAGAAAAGGATAGTTCCTCATTTGACCTAGCTTGAAAAGGTACGGAGTTGAGAAAACAAAGGGAGAAGGTACGCAGTTCTCGACCGTTAGGGAGAAGGTTATTTATACGCTCGAGTTCTTATCGAGGTATGATTGATTACTCGACTATTTGGAGAGGTACCCAACCCTATTTAAGTAAGTAAGTAAGGGCTCGACTTACAGACTTACAGGAAAGGTTTGTTTATCTTATCGCTTGAAAAGGATTTCTTTTGCTCCAGTGATAACGGGTTCTTGGTTAAAAGAAAGAATGCCTGCCAGCCGATGTAAATAAAACAAAACTCTACTCCTATTGTTTCCTCATCCGATTCTCTATTACGAGAAAAGACAAAAGAAGTATCAACAATCTCCAACAAAACAGAGGGGATTACTTTACTTGGGTAAACAAAGCGCGAAGAAAGAGGGGATGGAACAACTGAGGATGGAGAGGGATTTATAACATCCGTTGAGAAACTGCTGGGAGGAAAGGCTCAAACGCAGTGAAGAGGGATTTTAACATTACTCGAGTAACAACGAAGAGGGACGAAGTGACTCAGAAACAGGAAAACTTACCTAACTCAAAAGAAACTCCTAACTTCACTCCTAACAGCCTATTTTTAGTGGTTTCGATATTCATGCTTTCCCTTGCTTTCCAGGACGAGATAAGTTTCTCAACAAAGACTAGAGCAGTAGCAGAGAAAAGACTCTTACTAGAACTAGCTACTTTCAACAAAAAAAAGAGAAAGAAACAAACGATGGGACTTAGGGACTGTCTTTAGAAACCTAGCAACTGTCTTGGGCACCGAGGAACTGTATTTGTTGTCAAACCTTGATCCCGGGCATGCTACCAATCTTAAAAGCATCATATTTCATCCATCCTAACAAAATTAACAGCATATTTCATCCTAACAAAAAGTTGTTTCAAAAAAGGTCCTTCCTCTTCGCTATGCCTTTACAACATTAAATAGGGGCTTCTGTCTTTCCTCATTCGAGTAATTTATTCCTAACTGCACTTTATTAGTTAGTGGTTTTCCTTGCCTTGCTCGCTCTGAAAGAGGTGCCATGGTCTCAAACAGCAGAGGTTAGTTATATCTCAAACAAAGTGCAGAGGTTAGTACGAAGTCACTCTTCTTTAGGGCATCTATATAGGAAAGACAGAAAGGAATGGTTTCCCAATCCAATGTTTCTTTGTTGAGATTAGAGCGACTGTAGTTCCTTTCCTCTATTAGAGTATTTCCTAGCTTTCCGAACTAGCCAAACTCCTAGCTGACAGTGCTAACAACAGGTTAGCAAGGAACTCTAGGACAGTGCTAACAACAGGAACAAGTAGCGCAGTCTTGGTTTAGAAAAGAAAAGATAGGATAAAGATCGGATATGAAAGAGGGTAATGCCGAGCAACTGTCTGATTTGCCTAGGGTATTCTTACCTTGGAGAGAATCCCCAAGTGTTGATAAACCTTGGTCTCATAGAGCCCTAGAGCTAAAGCCCTTGGATTATAAACTACAATTCGTAATACCAGTTAGTTACTTACTCGGAAAGAGGGTATCAACATGCCTTTCCTTCCTTTATTTGTTGAGAAACGAGAAACCTCTTCACGGGAGCCTTACAACATTAAATATGGCCCTTTCTTCCTGAGGAACAGAATAAGGTAGTGAGTGGGGTCCTTGGATTATAAACCAAAGAAAGCTAAGCTAAACAAAGGGCAAGATGCTAAACTAAAGTGACTCGAACTCGACTTAGAGGTCTCACGAGCCTTGGATCTAAAGACAAAGACCTGAACCAACCCAAGCAAAGAGAAACAAGGGGTCTAACGAACGATCTAGGGACAAAGTAAGTTACTAGAGTTCTTAGAAAGGTACGAAGTCACTCTTCTTTAGGTAGGGCCTTAGGTCTCAAACGTAGTGAAGAGGGTTTTCTTGATCGCTTACTTCGCAGATGTAGAAGCTAGACTTATAGAAGCTATTTCCTTTGTTTGCCCTATTTAATTAAGTAAGGGAGGGAAGATCCTTGTTTGCTCGAAGAGGGAAGATCCTTGTTTGCTCGAAGAGGGAAGATCCTTGTTTGCTCGAAGAGGGATTGATTACTTTACTCGAGTAAGAGGAAGCCTTAGCCTGGTTACGATCTGACTTATTATATTAGCTATTTCAATAAGGTATGGGGAATAGCCGATCTTATTTCAACAAAAGAAGTAGGAACTTGAATTTCAACAAACCAAGGGACTTACTGTCTTTGTTTTCTAACCTCGGTTTGGTATTTATCCCATTTTCTAACCTCTGAGTTTGACTCTCGATATAAATAACCTCTCGCAAGTCGAGCACTGCTAACCTCTTCGTTTCACTCGAGAACTGCGTACCTCAGCTAAAGCCCAACGTTTTCTTACCTTGGAAGGACGGACTGGAATGAATGTGGCTGACTCTGTACTGTAATCGGGCTCGTATCTATCTACATTACCTCTTTGCATTTGTTTTCATTCAATCCTTGTGTCTCTTAGGGCATTACGTATACGTCGCTACTGATCATTACAAGGGGCTGAGACATTTTAAGATAAGTAAGGGGTGTCATGAATGAGCTGCCAATGAGCTTGCCTCCTATCGGCTAAGATACTTTAATCATAATGCTACTTCATATGGCCCTGTATAAGCTTCTGCTCCTTAGTGGCTCGAGTGTGAGTTATAGTGAGCTGCAGCATAAGTTTAGGTCATTAATTCCTTGACTGGTAATGTGTTTAGTAACCCAAGAATTAGTAAAAGAGTAGCATTTAGACCACCTGCATCTGCAACTGGAGTTGGCTCTTTCCTCTTCGTTTCACTCGAGCACTGCGTTCCTCTTCGCTTCACTCGAGCACTGCGTTCCTCTTCGCTTCACTCGAGCACTGCGTTCCTCTTCGCAAATATGCTTGAGATATAAATAACCTCTTCGCTGAGATATTCATAACCTTACAGTTGAGATATTCATAACCTCTTCGTTACACTCGAGTCCCTTTGGACCTTACAGTTGAGATATGAATAGCCTTCTCCCGGAACATTTCATTCTCGCATATGGATACCCTCTTATCTTCGTTGAGACCTTTCTTCCCTTTGGTCGAGCAACTCCGTACCTTGAAAAGACTCCTATCCCAGAGGACTCCGGCATGCTGCCTTAGGTTCCCCACATATCGCTTTCTTTTTTGAGAAGCCGTGGCCCAGCAGTTTAGCAACTACTGAAATAAATCCCTCTTCCTTATAGTCTCGAAATAACTCCCTCTGCACGGGAGTTTGAGCCTTTCCTCCCTCTTCATTTTATTCGAGTATATAAATACCCTCTTCACTTCTAAGAGACCTTTCCTCCCTAAGAATGAGTGAAATAGAACTCTCTTACTAGTGATTGCTCTCTTACTAGTGATTGGTTGCTAGCTGCTTCTTCCTTCTAAGAGGGTTGGCAGCAGATATTGAAAGTAATAGAAAAGACAAATATTCCTCGTAGAGCTCCATTTCATCTCTCACCTCCCCATCGTTGTTCTGTGATCAAAGTCAACCACTCAACGCGACCCGTCAGGTTCTTTCTGACATAGGTTCTGTTCTCACCTATCAACCACCAAGAAGGAGTCGCTTTGGTTTCGCAGTTCGGTTAGCGGGCGGGCCGCCTTCCTACATCTGCGGGCCCACCGGTTTCAAGAGTCCTCTATCCGGGCTCCCCCCACACCTCTGTCTGGGTAACGTCTCTAAGCTCAGTAGCTCCTGTCTCCTTCCTAATGTGAGGCCAATTCCTGGGGCGCCCCACATGAATCAGAAAGCATTTCTAGAAGACATAGGTGATGAGATCCTAAAACGAAAAGAGTTCTTGGCATAACCAACTCTTTGGCCCATGTATCATGACATCATAATAGGAATCGGAGAGAAATCCTGGCATGCAAATAGCCTTTTCCCCAATCCTGGCATGCAAATAGCCTTTTCCCCAATCACTGTCTCTTCTAGATCAGGCATATTCCAGCAACCGCTTACCCGTTCTCACCACCCACTCTTCATATTGCTGACATATATTGAAAAAAAGCTCCTCTAATCGCTCTCTGCGTCCGACCTAGTTGAAGAGGAACTTTCTGAGTCTGAGAAATACATAGTATCGAAAGACATATTCGAATCGCTATCCATATCCATAAAATCCACATCACTAGGTGTCGGATTCCCATATAGTATAAGGTTCATGGTCTTTTGTTTGTTGATTCGCTCAATTGGTTTGCTGCCTTTTCCTTCTATCTGGCCAAGGTAAGAAAACGAAGGGAGGACCGACTTAATTGTAAGAAAACGAAGGGACTTATTACTTATTTTATTGGTTGTGTCTCAATCTCACCGGGGGATACATGGCCCATTCGTCCAATGTGCAATCGGGCAGAATAGAAACATAATGGATTTGGAGTTTCTGTCTATATTACTGGTAATCGATAGTGATGTTGACCTTCTGGTTCGGGGAGGTACGCACAGTCTAGGGAGTTCAGACTGACGGTTAGATTAGATGGTTGTTCGCTTGTTCAGACTGACGGTTAGATGGTTGTTGTTCGCTTGCTCTTCCTTCCCCACCTTTTGTTTTGAATCTCCTCATCTATCGAATCAGTGACTTCGTTCCATCGTTCAGCATCGACTTGGATTTAGGGAATTCGCCCTATATAAAACAAGGCTAAAAGCAGATAGAGAGTTCTAATAGAGAGTTCTAATAGAGAGTTCATATAGAGTAGAGAGTTCATATAGAGAGTTCCTCCTTCTTTCATTCATAACTTCCTTCTTTCATCCCACTAAGTAAGATATGGACTAAGTAAGCCACTTCCTTCTTTCATCCCATATATATGGACTAAGTAAGCCCGCGTACGACCCTATTTCGTATAGACTGACTCTCAATAGGCCATTTACTATCTTTCTTCACCTGCCCCTACCTCATGTTCCCTAGTTAGTTGAGTTCGTCTCTTATGTTTCTAGTACACCGATTTCCTTCCTTCTTTCAACAATCCCGTTCAGTAAGTTTTTCCAATCTCTGACTACAGTCACTTCTCTACCTGGCTTAGTTCTAACATACCTATTATATGCCTTTATTTGGTTAACGACTCTTAGACTTTCGATTGATTGATTATCCTATCAAGCTACCTAAACTCATGTTTTGCTTTACGGAAGTAGTCCTATGAGTTAGGTTATCAACTCTTTACTATGGCGATGCTCTCTTCAACCTCAAAACAGAATGCCAATTGATCCTTTTCTCCAACTCAATCTAGGTTCTTTAGCAACTTAGCCTATTACGTGTTCTTAGCCTAGCCTATTACGTGTTCTGTTCATCGTGACTATACTCCTATCTTTCATTCCCATAAAGACCTATTCTTTTCTTTGTCTTACGACTTGACTGTGTTTAGGAACTCATATTGTTTAGGAACTCATATTCTTCGTTGCCTTATCCTGTCCACTAAGCGATTTATTTCATTGAGTAGACTCGTTGGATGTTGTACCGACTGCCCTTACTGAACGAGAGTCAGCTTCACTAACTGCTAAATCTAGAAACTCAGACGCTTTCTCTAGCACCAAAAAGAAAAGACAAGCCTCCTCTACATGCTAACATCGTAATAAAATGCCTCTACTCAATCTGGTATCCAGTTAGATTGAGTTTCCCGATGAATACGAAGGGGAAGAAAGGGCACAAGAACCTTTTACGTTTAGCAACTCATCTCATTAATAAGCATGAAACTAAGTAGACTTCTGATAAGCATGAAACTAAGTAGACTTCTGAACCGGAAGAGTCAGCTCATTCTCCTTACTATTGTTTGACTAAGCGAATTCTCCTTATCCGGAAGAGTCAGCTCATTCTCCTTACTATTGTTTGACTACAGCCACTTCTACACCTTCATTTATCAAATCCGATCTTTATTCGTTCTTCTTCTAATAGGAAAGCAAACCCAACTCTTATTATTCTCACCAGGTTAGCTCCTAGAACGAATGGAACGAAACTATTTCATTATTTCATGATGCATCAATCCAATCCAAATGCTCCAATCTAATAAATCTCATTTATATATAAAGTAACTACGACCAGCTACTGCTACCCCAATCTACGATACCTTAGAATCTCCTTCGATTGGTTCCGTGTGGGGCGCTGAGAGACATTAGCTAATATAGCCTGCCCCTTCGTAATACCTCTCCAAATAGTCTAGAAATAAGTCCCTCTTCTAATAACTCGAGCCCTAATTTAAATAGGGCATCCCTCTTCTAAGTCACTCGAGATATAAATCCCTCTTCTAATAACTCGAGTACTAAATCATACCTCTGTCGAGCTCTACGCTTCCCTCTTTCTGATAAATCAATACCTCTTTCTTGGTCTTCTGCTTCTTGTTATCCTCTTTAACTCGTTGACTCAGTCGGCCTTACTTAGGCCTTAGGTAGAGTCCTGGTAAGGTAGAGGGGGATAGGATCATCTCTCGTCCGGTAAGCTTGTAGTGTATGAACTTGCAATGGCTCTAGCTGATTTAGATAGGTTGCCTTATTCTGTATGTAGAGTCCCGGTTGCGGGTTTCGGGCTCATTCACGGGCACCTCAGCCGAAGCAGATATGATATCCTTTCAGAGTGACCTACCATTCCATTTCACTCTCTTTAATACACTCCCTAAAGATGTTAAGCAAGTGGCATCAAGAGCATCCATCACACCCCTCAGTATCAATGAGAACGAGCCCCAACTCCAGAGTCTGTAAACTCATCTCCTTCGTCCTTGCCTGTAACTGACAACTAAGCATGATACCCATCCCTACCTTGCTTTAGCCTATGTTCTACCCTCTGTCCTTCTGCACTTTAACAGTTCGAAACCTAGCACCAGAGTTTAGTAACGAAAGGATTTGTAAATGCGAGAGTGAGGAAGTACTAAGCTCGACTAAAAGGAGAGGAAGAAAGGATTGAGTTAGATAGCGCCTATCAACACTAGCACAAAGGTTTAACAAAGGTCTTCGAACCCAAGGACACACTAGGTATTTATCCCTACTCATTCGCTGGAAAGGAGAAGCCCGCTTCGCTCAGAAAGAAAGGGATAGGCTAGTTACCTTCTTTCCTATTCCTAAGACTAGCTACCAACGCTGCAATATCCTCAATCTAGGAACAAAAAGAAAGTGTATAGCATAACTATACTTTCTTGAGTTTGGTTGCTTATTGCCTATTTAGAAGCAAAAATACGGGGTTTTAGCACAGTTTTCAAGACTCGTTCTATTCTACATATATACGATAGAAACCGAAAAACTCCTAGTTAAGTCTTCTTCTGACTGACTTTTACGAGCGAAAGGGTCACTTTCGCCCTATGCTGGATGCCACTTTTTGTTGTCAAACCTAGGGCTCCATGAGACCAAGGCAACACTTAGCAAAACCAAAAGAGAGGGACCTTGCAACTTGTCTGTTCGGCTCTCTTCGTAACCTTCTCCTTGCAACTTGTCCACAAGAAAGAATGAGTACCTTTTCTCGCTTTCTAAGCTATATGAGTAGCTTGTCTGCGAACCTCGCTATATGAGTTGCTTGTCTTCTTTCCTCTTGGTGCTCTCTTCGGAAACCAATCCCGACTGCGACCTTCTGGAAAAGAACGAATGCGGGAGAGTTGCTATCAGCTAACAGTAAACCAACTGTCTTTGTTTTCTAACCTTGGGAACAGAAGAAGGTAGTGGGTTACTCCTTTGTCCTATTTCTACTAGACGGACGGGATCCATATCGTAGTTCCGATTCCGATTCAGCTTGGTGCACAGATTGAGGATATACGGATTGAGTTTCTCAAGATGTATGTAAATATGAGATCTTATTTCGGTTCTGTACATTGTCAAAAGACTAATACTCCAAACTGGGGCCGGTAGGTCTTTTCTTTTTTCATTTGCCCTAACCCGTAACTGCCCGAGAAGTGAGGTTCCAACTGTACGAGAAGTGCCGTTTCTTAATCCCCTTCTGGCACTTCTTTAACGCAAGCAAGAGCAAGATTGTTGATAAATCCTCCCTAACCTAAGGCTAAAGTAAGCCCATTTCTAAAAACAAAGGATAGGAAAGCGAAGTATTGTTTCTCAACGCTTGGGATGACATTCAAAGGAGAGAGCGCCAAGGTTTATAGGTTGATCTTAGCTCATAAATCCCTTGCTAGGTTAGCTTGCTAGGTTAGAGGGTAGTATTCTTTCCTTAGGTATGGGTATTAATCAAATGAGGTATGAAATCCTATCCTAGGTAAAGAGGAACAGAAGAAGGTAGTGGTGGAAAGCTATGTAACATAAGCCGCTCTATCCCATGTGTTTTCAAACCAAGGTTCGTTTAGACCTCTTATTCTCTTCTATGGAAATTACTTGATCCCGAAGACAATCAACAGGGAAGTGTGGACTAACAAAACTCCTAACTGCCCATCATCCTGACATTCAGTTGTTTAAGTTGTTTCCTCTCCTTATTAATTAGTCGAGTATACCGGGCTTTAGGAATGCTTTGTTAGTATACATATTTTTTGACTTATGCCTTTGTTTGTCTTCTGCCTTTAGGGCATCCATCCAATGCATTGAATTCTATCTTTTGAGATCTTAGGATGGGGTTACCTGCTATACAGCCTGGGCCCTT
>JAYMTQ010002206.1:0-11872 GCA_036897385.1 Geranium incanum
GGACGGCGGGGCTCTCCTTGGTGTCGTCGGCGCCGCCGTCGAGCGAATCGACCGGCGTGTTATCGACTTCGGTCATGGTCGTTGGTGAAACCCTAGAGAACGAGAGAGAGAGAGTCGAACCTTGTTTTGGATTTGGGTTCTGTTCCGTGTGTAGTGAATTGGCTCGGAAACTAAACTAAACTGCACCAGCTGGCTCGCTTATTATACAAATAAATTAAGACAATTAAATTTGGGATATATTTATTAGGGCAGTTTAGGGTTCTACTTTGGGCCGGTTCGTTTTATTTGGTTTTGAACCGAACTGATCAATAAGGTTTCAACAAAATAAAAACTGAAATATACATGAAGGAATCCAGTTCGAATCAATTTTAAACATGTCGGTTTTTAGTTCGACTCGATTCAATTTTTTATTAACCGAATTTCATGAAATTTTTATATTTTATACCGTTTTAACTTATTATTTGACATGCCAATTTTTAGTTTGGGTTTCCAATTTTCAATCTTACCCTTCTTAGATGATTTTTCGTTCTACATGTTGGTCTTCCTTGAGTTGACAGTGAAAACACTAAATCCAAACTTTGAAGCTCCCAAGAATGAGCTCGTGGAGTTGAGTTGGAGAGAATCTCAAACAAACGGGAGGTTGGTATGTAAGTGATAATACAAAGAGAAATAGATCAAATCCATTTTTATAGAAGAGACAAATTTGGATTGTAACGGGTTAATGTGACGGGTGTTACTGGATGAATGTGACGGTTTGGTGTGATACTCGTCACACTAAACCGTCACATGCTTGTAACTGCCCGTCACAACCAAGTCAAATGCTCTATAGTCCATTGTAACATATTTGATGTAACTGGTGTTACACAAACTCGTCACACATATTTCTGCCATCTTTTTTCTCTTTTCCACTTTCTGATATTTTCGAGCTCTCGAAATTACATGTTATATGTACAATATAACCGAAAATACCCAAAAGCGTAAAATATACAATTGTCTTTAAAATAGCCAAATTATGAGGGTTACTATGCAAGAAATATGGGACAAAAGTGTCGATACGAGATCTTAATATGGAACTGCATCAACCACCACTTAAGAAGAAGTCTATCCATGCCTCCTACCCGTCGAAGAAGACGAAGTGTACATTTTAAATAGCACAATTTTAAAATACAGTTCACATTTTAAACCAACTGAAAAGTTAACCGATTGTAGATATATGAGCAAAAAAAAAGTCAGCGCACCTCACAACAAAAAAATAAGTCGACTATAGTTAGTTGATAATTTTGTCAAGTCAATTATAGTTTTACGAGATTATCCTTATTTAAATTAGTGACAAAAATAGAACATTATACTTTATATAGTATTCAGTTTAGTTCTTTATGATGCATTCGGAACTATAATTTTGTAAAATTATAACCAAAATCGAATTACTATTCACGGTTCTTGACTTTTCATGTACATTTTTGCTCGGTTCTTGATTCGAGACTTATTATGGGTTTAAAATTGACACCCCTGCTTTCGTCCGAATTTCAATTATAAAATTCAAATTGGCTCGATTTTTAAAATATTTACGTGATTCATAATAACATCAAAATTTTTCTTTATCGAATTTGATATATTTAACCCAAACATGAAATTCATAAATATTTCTGGTTCATTCCGGTTTGGTTATCAACACATGTTCCTCAACCCGGCTCGATCTGGTTCGCGGTAAGAATCGGGCATGGACTCGACTCAACACACAGCCGACAAGATCCGTGAAAAATCAACATCACGATTGTTGCAGAAGAGCCACTCTCAGCCCTCAATCGTGAAGCCACCTGATCTTTGTCGTCGCTACGCTCCTCCTCCGAATGTTGGTTCCTCCATAGCCAAGGACCTCGATCTCTTAATCTCAGCCATCGTCTTCGTCGTCGATTCGAGACCTCCAAAATCACTGGTTCGTTCGTCGCGATGGTTAGTTTCAGCGCCGAAGATCTGTCGACGATCGGCGGGATCGCCACAGTCTCGCTCCTGCATTCCTTCATCCCCACGCACTGGCTTCCCTTCTCCATCGTCGGTCGCTGCCAGAAATGGACCCTCTCCAGAACCCTCCTCGTTAGTACGTTTCTTTTCTTGTCTTCATTACTCGGATTTTCCAGATCTCTGTGTTTTCTGGAGAAATTTCTGTTAAATTTGAATGATGAACCATGGATATAGATTGTACACTAACTGTTTGAGTTGATTTTGTGTGATGCTACGGTTTCTTATGAACATGATAGATTTTGGCGTATGGATTTGTTAGTGAACTGGTTTTGCTGATTCTATGGTTATTGGCAAGGTGTGAATTTGAAGTTATGTACACAGAGAAAATTCAGTATTAGATTGTGCTTTGGAGTTTGTGTGGAGGATTGTCATGTAAAATTATCTTAGTAGGTATACATATAGCCTAGGCAATGGAAATGCTAATGGACGGAGATTCGGAGAAGGTAGTTTGTGATTGTTAGACCAACTGATTTATGGTTGATTAGTGTCATGAAATGGATTCATAAGAATTTCTTCTTTTCACATGTGTCCTACCGATTGAATTGTCATTTATAGGTTAAGTTGCCTTGTTATCACAAATTTGATCGCGTAATTTTGTCCAAATGCCTCAATCCATTCTAAATTAAGAAGCAATGTCAGTGAAATCGATCCTTGCAATTCTTAGACGTGGCATCAAACCAATGTTCTTGGAAGAGTTGGTTCGAGGTTTTTCAAGAGTTCTGTTTGTGTGAAGTGTCCAAATAGATGGGTTTGTTCGTTTTCTCGTTCAAGTAAAGCCCCCATTCTAGAACCAACCATATGAGGAAAAAATAGTTGAGTTTCATAGCCTGTTGATGTGTTGATTGATTTGACCAAACTTGATTTCTTTGGTAGATAAATAATGGAATGTAAACCCTTAACTATTTTAGATCGTGTAAGGGGAAAAGAAAATAGTTTTAAATTATTTCCGTATTCATCTTTACATTTTATGTTTTTTCCCGCAGCTGCTTTTGGAGCAGTTTTGCACGTCGTCTCGACTTCTCTTCTTGGTATAACAGCAATCACCATGGCAAACACTATCGCCGGTGAAGAAACAGTGCATAAGCTCGCTTCGCTTCTGCTTGTCATTCTCGGTGGAAGCTACATTTTATTATTTCTCATGGGTAAGGGCGGTCACAGCCACTCTCACAACCAACCGATGGAGAAGATGGCTGTTGCTGGGCTCGTCCTCGTCCCTGCACTATCCCCTTGTGCCACCACTCTTCCAGTATTTCTTGCTGTTGGGAATTCATCCTCCATGATGGTTCTCGCCATCATCGTACTGTTATTCAGGTATCCGTGATACAACCACTGAGATTTTTTTTCTGCTGCAGTCTAAGTTTCTAGCCTTTCGGCCGTTTCTGGCCTGTTAATTTTGGCTCGTCTATTCAAAATTTGCACCCATGGTTATCACGGATATGGTGCATTGTTGAACCTTGACCTCATGTTGGTAATGGTAGGGTTATAGTTATAGCCTTACACGGTAACAGACACTTGTCCAACGGGTTTCATTTGTGCATATATGTTCTAAACACATATATTCTCATTACCCATAAAAAAATCATAGATGTATATAAATATTCAGCTTAAATAGTAGAGGTTAATTGTGTGGGACTATACTATATGTAGTTAGTTATTGGTTTTGGGGAGGAATCATATAAGCTAATTTTAGTCATTGTAATGAAAATCCCCTACTTGTCCGATTAATCTCTTAGTAGTCCCCGATTAGTCCCCCAAAAGGCCCTTTCCACCCGACTAGCGCCTTTAGGACACTGATTTTAGTAGAGAAAAGTTGCTATATAAGTCAATAGTTCAGCGTGTTATGCATCGTGCTTACAATAGTACTCATATTTATTAGGTTACTATTGGTTATGATTATTCTTTGGATATTCATGTGCCCTTTTTGACTACCACAATGACACACTTATAGCCTTCCTTTATTTTGCTTTTATATTGCTCATTGACTATTACAATGACACTAATAGCATTCATTCATTTTGCTTTTTGATTGCTCGAGAAACAAAAAAACATAAGTACCATCTCTTTACGAATAGCAGTAAATAGGAAGAATTTCCCAAATACATTGATCTAGCGTCTTCTTCGTGTTATCAGATGCAATACACGAGTAACAAGCTTTACTATAATATTTCAATCCTCTGTCACAAAATCCAAATACAACATTGCTTGTTGACACAATCTGGCATCACATCTGCAGTACCATAACAGTGATGACCTCGCTAGTGGCTCTATCGTTCTACGGTGCAAGCCAGCTCAAGTTCCACTGGGTGGAGCGATACGACAAGCTTCTTGTGGGTTCAGTCCTTTGTTTAGTAGGGATCTTGACACTCATCTTCCACCATCACGACGGAGAAGAGGGTGGTGCACACGGAGGACATTTTCATCGAAAGATTATCAACTGAAAATATTGTTGCCGTCCTGCAAATTATGTTTCTGTATAACTAACAATTCATGTATGTTCCTCTCCTCGTCTTCTTTCATAGACTATTTATTAGAAATTTATAGAGACCTCTATTTTGTTCATAGATGATTCTTATGAATTATGATTTCCTCTGAACTTTGAATATTTATGGTGATCATCATGTTTTATTGTATTTTTGGTCTGTTGGCTCATTTTGCTTAAATAAGGCAATTTGAACTCAATCTGTGGTTCTTAGTTTCTGGATTTCAGAACCAGTGAACCTTTACAGTCCTTTTGCTGGTGTTTTGAGAAGGGACAATGCTGAAAGTGATGTTGTTGCTCCAACCAATTCCATGTGTTCATTGAAGCATCCCATGTGGAGTGCTTTGTGATTCTTCTACAATTTTTGAATGCATCTAAAGTTGAAGATAGAGCCAAAAGATTTGTTGCTTTGACAGATTTGCAAAACATTATTCTAATTTTGTTTTCACTTTTCTTTGTCATCTTCATATGTTTTCTTGGACTTTGGCTCACAGTTTTTTAAGAATCTTATTGATTGTTATTAAAATACTTTCTTTTGTTCTTGATTTTTTTTTATTACCAAATAAGCATATGATCCAACATCTTTTTGGGTTGTTTTTTAATAAATAAAAGTTTGCTCAATCTAGTATAATCTTATGGCTTTACATCACATTCAGGAATAAATTAATCAACTGTAGAAAGCTGAAAAAATAAAATCAGTGTCATGTCGGCTAAACTTAGGATGCAAGTAATAATATATTAAAAAATAAAAATTAAAGTATTCATCAATTAAATAGTTAATCTTCAGTATTGATTCTCAGTTTTATACTCATAATATACCTTATTTTTATCCCTACAATAAATAACATGATTTATTTTGGACTTCTATTTTTGAGGGATGCTTTTGAATTTTGGTAGTTACGTTGTTACATCACACATCATCTTTTTGCTAATTCACCTTTCATTTTGTCTTTTACCAATTGTATTGTGTGGAGCTTAATGAATATGCCATATATGTGTATTTTGATTGCTCAATTCATTATAGTAACGTAGGTTCAATTAAGCAAGTAAAAGCTAATTTATATTTATGAAAATATACTTTTAAATTGTGGCACCATTCATGTAATTATGTTATTTATACAATACAATAAAATTTTGAAAGAAGCAAAATAGGTATTGATACAAATGAAGTAAATTAGTATTTTGATCAGCTTTATGCAGCTTGATCAGAAGAATCTTCCTCAAAGGTTCAAATATTACTGAACATAAGATTTTAGAATATTTATATAGATAGGACCACTTGCCTAATAGCTACAAATTATTAACAATTGTAAAGCTCATTTTCTTAAAATAAAAAGGAGAAAAAATGCATGTAATTTATTTTTTTTAAGGAAGGAATGCATATATTATTAAGTAACTAACCCGACAATACACTGGACAGTCAAAACAACAGATGGTGGGACAAACCTCGCACATTGATCTCAGCTACTGTTAGTTAAAACATACTTGGTTAATTTATGAGCCACAGAATTATACGAACGACTTTCGCTAATGGTACATCCGAAGATGTTTGACTCAACCCGTTCAACATCATGCAAAGCCACGACCTCCACCTCATATTGATGGAGAAATCCCGTGATTCTGCTGCAGAATGCTTTAAACAGAACTCCATGATATCTCCAGGGACCAATCAACTCGATCCAGCTAGCATCATACAGGGCCACGGCCTCCACCTCATGCAGATGGATAAACCCCGTAAACTCTCTGCATAACGCATTAGTCCAGCTTTGTCGATCAACTCTGCGTTCAATGTGGGGATCACAAATCTTTACCGATCATTATTTATTTATTTATAATTAATGTGTAATTTTTAACCTCCAATTTAACAAATCAACCATGTAAATAACATAAGTTGGTAGCCGGAACAAAACTCTTATAATTCCTCTAATACAATTTTTTTATATATTTACATGAATTCTTTTCTAATCCCCAAAAACACACATATATTTTGTGGAAAACTTTACTTAACTCCCTTATATTTTACCCGATTTTTACTTAACTCTCCCGAAAGATAAAAGGGGCCTCTGTTTTCTGTCTCAGGCCGAGCTCCAATCTCTCTCTCCTCTCTCTAAATTTTTCTGACAACACTGACGTCTTCCGACCTCGGGCGCACCGGCTTGCTCGTCAACGGCGTCCCTTTTTGACATGGGAGTGTCATTTTTCTCGTCATGGGATATGCAACAGATTTGTCCTTTTCCTTATTTGGTTAATATGCAATGGCACATTTTTGGAAATTAAGAAGGTAACATAAGACATTTTCGACTTTTCATTTGTGAGTTAAAGCCATCCAGCCAAGCGAAAATTTAGACAACTTCAAGACTCCACAAATCACTTTTGTGTTTGAGGAGAGTTAAGTGAAAGTGAAAATCGGGTATAATACAAGAGAGTTAAAAGTGAAGTTTTCCCTATATTTTATTACACGAGAATAATCACTATTATTCCTCTACTCTCACAAGTGGCGCGTACAATTCACGCGATTACTTATGGGTGAATAAAAGTGAAGAACTGTGCTCGAAGTGGGTCCCACAGTCCGCACTCATGTCCCTGGCCTTTTTCGCATGGACTCAGAGCCATGGCTCCATAGCCATATGAGCCATGGTGGCTCGATCTAGATTCTCTCTCTCTCTCTCTCTCTGAAGAACCTTTTTGTTTTCTTCATTTCTCTATTTCTGTAAGCTTTTTACAGTGATTTGCTGCAATTGGGTCTTCTGCGAAGTCCAAGCTCAATTTTAGTGCTTCGATTGACTTCACACCTCAGGTGCTCCAAGACTCACTTCTCAATTTCGTACTATTTTTGGTAATTTCTGTTTGTTTCCCGAGAATTTCGTTTTTAGTGGATTTGGGTCTGATTGGAATTGGATTGTCTGCTCGATTGCTAGCTTCTGGATTTTAAATTGAAATGGGTTAGGTGTGAATTCTCATTTCTGAGTTATGTTATGGTTTATTTGCTTGTGGGTTGTTCTTTGAGTCCAATCTGATTTCTATGTGCATGTTTGTATTCAGTGAGTTTGATCGGTTTTGTGAACAATTTTGATTTTTTTTCTGAATTGGGTTTGCTTTCCTTTTTCACAAGGTATTGTTCTAGCTGTTGCTCTTCTGTGGGTTTGCTTTTTTATTCATTAAGATATAAGAAAAAAAAGACAAGATAATGTGTGAGGACTGTGTGAAATGACTTTTGGGGACGAGCTTTTAGATATTAGAAGTTGATTATGCAAGTGGGTTATGTTTAGCTGCTGCATTCAAATACTGTCACACTGTCTTTTTGCATTGGATTATACACATGCAAATATTCATGGAGATTCACTCACTTTTGCATGCCCTTTTTAGGCTCAAAGCTTGAATGTTGCAGCTTTTGAGCATGTTCATGCTCTCCTCATAATCTCTTTTTTTTTGCATCTTTATGCTTTAAAATTAAAGTTACATCCTTGTTGCAGATTTAGTTTGCTCTTCATTTAAGCACTTTGAGTTCGAGGGGTTTTGAGGTTTAAGCGTACCCTTCAAAGCCGAAGGATTGACGGATTGAGGTTGCCTCTCCTTGTCATGGTTTCATGTTGAGGTTATTTTCTTTTTTGCGCCATTACAAATCTTATGATTTTTTTTGTAAATTTGTCTCTGAAATGAATATAGTTCTTGCTTCTTGAATCTGGTTAATGGAAACTGTGTTTTCTTCTCTTACTTGATTATCTTTGCATTTGAACGAATCTCTTCATATTTTCTGTTGTTGGTGTTGGTGAGAGTCAGTGTTGTTTTTTTCCCACCATGAACTTCATACCCTGTCCATTAGTTCAATTACAAGTATTGTGGCGTAGCTTCTGATAAGACTTGCCATTTTGGCCCATCAGTGTATTGGATACTTCTACATTTGCGAAATATATTCTCTATGTAATGTTTTTTCATGATCAATATATACATTAAAAGTACTTGGGAATTCTCATAGAGCAGTTTATAAGATGAATTTGGTAAATTGTGTCCTGGGATTCATTGCCTGCTTAAAATGTTGAATGAAACGTGCACTTGAAGTTGATGTGGTTTCTCGTTCTTTCTTAAAACCAACTATTCATTTACACCGTCACATTTTCCGGGATGAATCAATGGAAGGGAAATTGCTATGCCATGTTTTCATAGCATTTCCTTACAGTATTTACATATTACATGTTCATTTTTCAGGATGCAACAAGTGTCCTATTAGCGTTATAAGGTGACTAATCTGACCATACAAAAATGGGGGCGGCGAACTCCAAAGCAGATGAAGATAAAGCCTTGCAGCTATGCCGTGAAAGGAAGAAGTTCGTGAGGCAAGCACTTGACGGTAGGTGCTCGCTAGCAGCAGCTCATGTTAATTATATTCACTCGCTTAGAAACACGGGAACTGCCCTCAGGAAGTTCATCGAACCTGAAGCTCATATCGAGTCTTCATTGTACACTTCCACGAATGTAACACCGGAGCCACTTGCTTTAACTGAGAAATCTGTTTCCCACTTCTCGTTCTCTTCTCCGTCTTTGTCACAACGTGTAGATGCGGCCGAAACCGTTTCCCCGTCGCCTTCTCCTCCCCCAGCCCGCTTTCAGGCCCATCATATGAAATTCAAGGGCAGTTCTTCAAAAAAGATTGAGGAAAAGCCGTCCGTTCCGGTTACGGGGACGGTAACCTCGTTGAGCACCCCGACAAACGGCACGCCCCGCTCGGTGGAGAAATCGGAATCCTCACCACCACTCGAAGCTCCTGTACTCCCACCTGGAACTCTGCCATGGGATTATTTCGGACTTTTCCATCCGATCGACAACGAATTCTCTAGTCAAGAAGAGAAGGGAACAAACCTAGGGTTTGAGAATGTTGACGATGTGAGAAAGGTTAGGGAAGAAGAGGGAATTCCCGAGCTAGAAGACGAAGAAGATGGGAATTCTTCTTTTCACGAAAGGGGAGAATCTGAGGATTCGGAAGATGAATTCGACGAGCCCTCAACAGATACTCTGGTTCGAAGGTTTGAGAATCTCAATAGGGTTCACGATCATCGTGGTGCGACAAGTGTCTCACCTACTCCACCTTCGGCCAGAAGCGTAGTTTCAGAAACAGAGTTCTTAAACGAGGAGAAGGGCAACTCTCCTATTTTAGCGCCATTAAAGTCCACACCCTCGGTAATCGAGCTTCAGTCTGAAACAAAGAGAACGCCCGTGAAAGAAGACGTTGAAAATAAAGTCGCCTCCAAGGATTTATTTTCGAGCATAAAAGATATTGAACATCTGTTTATAAGAGCTTCCGAGTCGGGAAGAGAACTTCCTAGGATGCTTGAAGCAAATAAGTTGCATTTCCGCCCTATGTTTCCTGGCAAACAAAGTAAGATCTCTCTCTCTGATTTTCTTCTCATCAAAATATTACCAATAATTTCCTCTGTAATATTTGAAGGGAAAATGGCAAAAACATGTTGTATACTATGATACCATCACACTTTTGCAAGAAGGTGTTGTCTACTTTGTTAATGGCAAAAATGCGCTCTAACCTTTGACTACTTTGTTAAGGGCAATTTCATCATTACTGTACAACTTCACATTTTGCACAAAAATTCGAAGTTCACAGCATTTTTTGTCATTAACAAAGTACACAACACTCCCTTGCAAAAGTGTGATAGTATACAACAGGTTTTTTCCATTTCCCTATTTTGAATGACATGTATTCATGCAAATAGTTAACTATTAGTGGTTTAACTAGAGAGCTCTCTATGGTTGCAGGGGAATCTATATCGTCTGCATTCTTCAGTGCATGTTTCTCTTGCAGTGAAGAGCAAAGCCAAATTCAAGAAGAAGGTATCTTTTGGTCTTAACACATAAATAGATGCATTACAGGTCATGCTAACTGACCTTTATGTTCTCTAATTTTTGCATGGAGGACAAAGTTCCGGAAGAAAAAAAATCTTAAGCGTGAATAGTGGATAAGGATAATTTATATGCATGGTGCTGTTTTGCATTGCTAAAGCCCTCCAAATACATGTCTTCTTTGTTGCCAATAATAGGATTTGTGAAAAACTTATTTATCATTACACGAGCACTGAAAAATACTTGAAACTTTCGCCTCTTTATAGTTTGAATACATTCTACTCAACTGTAAGGCCATTAAAATTATAGTCGCTTCGTGCAATATCTGTTGAATAATTCTTAGCATTCCAGCTTAAAATCAGAGTATGAGCATATGAAAACCTAATGTATATATTTCCCTGTGAACATATATCATAAATTTAATCACGCAGAGGTCCACAACCTACAATTCATTGAATACTATTTTTTGCCCAGTTTTTTTTTTAACATAGAATGATTGATGCGTAATAGTATACGATTGAAGTTGTAATCGATAGTCTGCTAAGTGCTAAGAAATTGTTTCTTGATGCATGACAGAGCCTGCTCAAACTGGCATGAAGTACTTAACTTGGCACAGGACAACATCATCTCGTTCTTCTTCGTCTCGGAATCCTCTGGGATCGAACTCAAGAGACGACGTTGATGACTTCACTAGCAACCTCTTTGATAATTTCTGCATGAACTCAGGCAGCCACGCCTCAACCCTTGATAGATTATATGCGTGGGAGAGGAAGCTTTCTGACGAAGTCAAGGTACTGTTTGTTTCCTTACATTAGCTGCAGTTATCATTTTAGACGGCTATCTTGCCATTAGGCAGTTTCTCTGGGTAAGGCTATGTTGATTATCTGCATTCATATGAGTGTGCCATGAATTGATCACATGGATTGGGAAGACGTTAGTAGTATAGCATTGAAATATGCTAAAGAATTCATGTAGTCGGCCTCAATAGGGGCATTGGTATTTCACACATCCTAGTATTTCTCAGTGTTCTTAAAAACACTAGGCACTAATCGGGTAGTCGGGCGGATAGGGACTCCAGGGTTGATCGAATTTGTATACACAATCAAATTATGAGTTATACTATATAAGAATAATAAAAATCAATATTTAAATATTTGCTACATTCATATCTTTAAAAATACCAATTAGTATAAATTATTTTATTTTTATTTTTCCAAAATTATTAAAAAAATTAAAAATGCCCTAGATTCGCCTAGCCAAGTTAAACCATCCGATTATATAAAATCGAGTCGGTGTTCTAAAAATCTCTGCCTAGCCCGATTTTTAGAACACTGGTATTTCTTGTGAGGCTTTTGTTTTACATTACTTTTGGAATAGCTTTTGTCTGGAAACATAATTATCATTTAGATGTTCTACATGTAATAATTCTCATATATTTCTGCATTGTCTCAACTCCAGGCGAGTCAGATAGTCAGAAAAGAGTACGACGTAAAATGTAAGATTTTGAGAGAACTGGAATCA
>JAYMTQ010002207.1:0-11871 GCA_036897385.1 Geranium incanum
AATGTTATTATCTTATTCAATACTTGATTGATTTTAATAAGTGTATAGCCTAAGTTCTAGTTCTCGAAGAGACGAACACAATGGATATACCCATGGTCCAATCTGATTACTATAATCGATCAGAATGATCGCCGAAAAATCATATCCGAACATGATTTTCAACAAAAATGACTGAACTTATTTGTCAACATCATCAATCCGGCGGCTAAACATTTGTGTATATGTTTCAAGTTTGAAATTTATTTTTGAGTATAAGTGATTAAAAAAGAGGGTATATTAGTTTGCAAATTAAATGAATAGTTACACCTCAACTGTTCATAAATGCAGTGGCCACTTTAAGGCTTAAGTTAGGAATATCATCATCTATTATCAGTGTCCATGGTGCAGAATGGTATGGGTGGCCATAAAATTCAAATAGTGATGCTTAGGATTTTTTAATTCCCATATCGGAGAACAAACGTTCATTTTGCTAGTTGCATCCTCTTTAAATCCTTCCTTTAGCATGTATCATTTGTCAATTCTCATGTATGGTCCTATATTTGAATCAAGTAATAAATTCGTGTTTGTAATGTTATATACTATATAATATTTAATTCCATAAAAGTCAACTTTCCCTATTTAATCATTGTTGGTTCCTGTGATGGCTCTTTCATTTCTTAAAGATAGGTTTCCTTGTGTGTTGACAATTTCTTAATGAATATCTCTGGTGGTGGTAGTAGCCATTGAGTGGTTGCTAAAGAATTCTGAAAGATATCGCTTTCATTCGTGGCAATGCATCACTACATATTGTTGTGGCTTTCTGTTGATAATTTTTGTTTCCGACAATTATATTAGGAATTGAAGGAAAGAATCGAGCTACTGAAGGAGAAGAGCAGGGATGGTGTTATCTCATCTGGGAGTGAATTCAGTGAAGAAATGATGGATATTCGTAAGGACTTCGTTACCATTCATGGAGAGATGGTGCTTCTGAAAAACTATAGCTCCCTAAATTTTGCAGGTACGATAATCATATCATATTTTAATATTAAGCCTAAGTTGGGTTGCTAAGGCTTTGCCACACACTTCACGGGGAGATGATGCTTCTAAAAACTTATAGCTCCCCAATTTTACAGGTATAGATAGCTATTGGTTTCTTTTCCTTTGAGCTGACGTAAGCTATGTATTGAAAAATGTTGTCATTTTTTTAAGGATCTCTGTTTTTCTGCATGACTAGGTCTGGTTAAAATTTTGAAGAAATATGATAAACGAACTGGGGAATTACTGCGCCTACCGTTCACACAACTTGCCGTTCATCAGCCATTTTTCACAACCGAGCCTCTGTCAAGGCTAGTTCGAGACTGTGAGGCAAATCTTGAGCTCCTCTTCCCATTGGAAGCAGAAGTTATTGAGTGTGCACCATCTACACAAAACCAGTCAGACCAGCCTGTTAACAATGCATCAAATATATCAGCTGAGACATCATCAAATCTAGGGGATGAGACCATGGATGTCTATCGGAGTACTCTTGCTGCAATGAAAGCTATACGTGGCCTTCAAAAAGCAAGCTCCACCTACAACCTGCTGTCGTTTTCATCCATTTTCAGGAGCAGGGATGATGACAGTAGTACCGGTGCTGTGACGGCTGAAAATTCTGCAGCATCCTCACTTAAAGACGGGGAAGATGCTGATCAAGAGGATGCTCGTTCTGTTTAACACTAAAAGAGTTCCGATTTTAGGGTGCTCGTTTTATATTTTTGTCATCTAGATTTGATAACAATGAATAGTTGGGTTGAATAACATTAGATTAGTTTCTCTGTTTGTACAATAATCAAGGCATGTAATAAGGTGCAAAACATGTACAAGTTTAGTAATATACTAACTTCAAAATCTCTACATGTACGAAATCTGTTACTATGTTCATCACATACATACAGCCTGCGTTTGGAAGATGTAATATATCTTAGTGGTTCATTTTACATTTATTTCTTACAAACCTACACCATGTACTCCTACTCTTGTTATTTTCTTAACATAGGATTGTGACTAATACTAGCTCCTGCTAGTACATGAGATACTTCATGCAGAATCGACCGTTAGAGAGGCGTCATTCACCATACCTGGCTCGTTGTATCTATGTGCTCTCCATGGGATCTTCATCGTCATAGTTAAAAGGCAACGGTAATGATTTAAATGCCCTAAACTTGCCAACGTTGTTTAAGTGCTCATTTTCCAACCTAACCAAATACATAAGTTCATTACTTGAAACATGTTCGTTATATGTAATACAAAGGCGTCGTTGAGCATACCTAAAAAAGTTCCACATGCCACGCCGGAAGATCTCTAAACAGGTTATTACAAACGTTAAGGCTTTCTTGTGGAGAACAGGTAAGAAGTTAAAACCTAAAACAGATTGCGTCCAAGCAAGTCTGAGTAGAACATTCACTTCCTGCAGTGCAATAAATGATTAACATCTGTTTTCATATCCGAACAAAGCATAAAGAATGTGAATGAAACAGGAGAGAAGAGTTTGTATTAACCATGGCTACAAAGTAGACAGTTTGTTGGATACGAGAAGCTTATCTCTGAGCCACGGGTTTTTTGAATTCCGCTGCATGAGACCCCAATCAATGAAAATGTCCCAATATGTATTACCAACAGTTGCAACTGCAGAACTGGCTGCAGCCAACATCTTCCAAGTGGTTCCCTTCTTTAGATCACAACTTGTCCTCATGGCTACAGCAAATATTGTTGACAAATACTTCAACCCATTAAGCCCCTGATGTGCATCTTTTTCTTCAAACAGGCGCCCAATGCACTGTGCCAATATTAGATTGATGTTATCATCTTCATTTCAGTGCAATATTAGATTGATGTTAGCATCTTCGTTTCGCAATATACTGAAAATGTCATTGATGTAATGTACCTGAAAGAAACGGCACCAATATGGTATAATGGCTACAATGAAATAAAAAGCTTGGAAAACTTCATTTTGAAAACACCTGCTTGTTCTTCTTCTGTAGTCTCCCCACCCATAGTAGCAAATATAGAATTCCAAACATCTAAAAGCTTGTACCTGACATGCCAAACAAATTATAGATTTGTGATTCATAACTTGGATACAATCTGGCTTATACATATATGAAAATACTTTAACTTCAACAATTGTCAATTTACATTACCAAGAGAAATATGTCATACCTGGCTAGTAAGTTGATCTGCTAAGAAGAAATCTGGAAAGGTAACCTACATATGGAGATGTTAAAAAAATGAATAACTTTACGGGAATGTGCTCATTGATTAAATCTTATGTCGTATTTGGATAGTTTTCGTGTGGGAATTAGAATGAGAATCAGCCTCTTTTTGTGTATAAGTGGAAGGACTTGCCAAATTGGTTTTGATACTTATTTCTATTTTCATTCTCACATTATAAGAAACTGAAGCTAAAATACCCAAAGGGGTTCTTACTCTTTCTCATCATGTTGTTACCTTGTAAAGTGGGGCACAAAGACAACGAAAT
The DNA here is from genome assembly GCA_036897385.1 of Geranium incanum. Classification (NCBI taxonomy): domain Eukaryota; kingdom Viridiplantae; phylum Streptophyta; class Magnoliopsida; order Geraniales; family Geraniaceae; genus Geranium; species Geranium incanum. The sequence continues at coordinate 3,497 of JAYMTQ010002207.1, forward strand.
GCACATCGAATAAGAAAGAAACGGCTTGAATGGTGCACAATATTGAAAGGACAAAACATTATTAGAAGCACAAACTGCAAGAATATCACCAGTCAGAACTCATAGCTCCTAATTGCATTTTGTTTCATAATAAACTTTGATTTGAAGAGGTTGTGTGTGATTTCTTACCAATACTAAGGCCAGAGGGACTAATTCAGTTATTTCCCTGAAGTTTTGAGTTGATGGGTCCATCTCCATATCCAAATTTGAGATGACTCCAGCCAGTGTGAATGCCGCTAGACCCGCGCTGAGTAGCAACAGTTCTCTATAACTCAATTCTGTCCCTGGCTTGAAACCAAATATAAATTGATAATCCGATATCTCCTCCACAAGTATGTATCTGCCGCAAACACCATTATATGAACCACGATAAACCCAAAGAAGCTGGAATCAAGGAGCAACAAAAACTCAGCACCCTATAACTGTAGTATAAAAATCTTAACACATGTATTCAGAACTTCTTAAAACTTACGCATAAAGAGGAAATATATTTTGCATATACTGCTCATGTCCCTTGCTTTTAAGTATCTGCCTTATATGTATAAGCAAAACAATGGCTACAGTAAGTGCTATTGACCAGCCAAAGAATAAACCTGCAAGTGTCAAATGTCCAAATCGACTTGCTGATATGGTTAGATGAGGAAGAAATAGAGACCCTTTTTTCTAGCATGTATAGGCATAAACCATACCTATGAAAAATGAAATTATGTGCTTTTCCCTTTTAGCTTTCGGTCTTAACATGTTCATTCCTTCTCTGCGATTCCCACCTGCAAAGTGCTTAATGAAAGTGGACTCAACCCTTTACACGAGTTTTGTGAGCTTGAGAACGAGACAGAAGATGAAATTGAAGGGAAAGTCAGTTTTTGAAAGAACTATTGAACTAACAGAGGCAAAACTTGATGAAGTGAGGATATCAAACCTCATCTGAACTGCCAAGATAAGAATTGTCCACCATATGCAGGCAATACTTTGATGCACTTCTTCTAGTGATCTGTATCCACAGAGATGAATTGATTAGTATGGTTAAACCGAAAGCTTCATGATTGACTGTAAGCAAAATCTGACCTTGTCATACTTCTTCATGATCTTGGAAAATGCCAACTGGTTCATGAAACTGTCACATCCATTAACAAGTAAATGGTCAATCATGTTGAAATAAAATGAAAACCATTGTGATTGCTGATTCTAGTTACCAGTAGCTTTTCAAAACTCGAAGCTTCTTGTGGAATTCACTAAGTGCTTTCCTCATTAGTTGCTCAGATCTCTTGAGACTATCCTCACTGAATTCCTTGTTTGCTCTGGTATTATGAAAGAATGCTTTCATAGTTGACCTTGGAGTTTCAGGTGCAACATTGACATTGACATGCTCCAAGATGTCTAATGAGCGCAGTTCAATATCATTGAATCTCCTTCCAGCACCTGTACTTGGAGCCTCATCAAGTCCCCCCATCAAATTTCTTGGGGGTTTTGGAGGTGAAGAAAGGCCACTATGTTCAAATTCAACACTGCCCACATCGACTTCAGGCTTGTGTACCTTTATCCGGAGAGCAATCAAAGCATTCATCTGCTTACTCAGCTCATCCGCCTCCAGCACCAACTTCTCCACCTCCTTCCTGTAGAACTTGAGCACCTTGTTGAACTCATGATCAAGCTTCTTGAAGAAGATAAGCTCAGTCTCTCCTCCCTCCTCGGATGACCTAAGAAACATGGTATGGTAACCCTCCATCCCATCTTCCTCGTTAACTGCATTTATCAGTATCACTTCGTCCTCATGGTTCTTGCTCTGAGAATTTGCGCGGTAGCTCTTGGAAAGGCCGCTGAAAGCCCTGTAAAGCGATCCCTTCCTCTTCATCAACCTGTGATGGGATGAAGATGGAGCCCTCGCCTGTCTGCGCTGTATAACCCCCTTCAATATCTTCTTCAGCTGGATGTAGTCCATGTATGCATGCTTCTTGCCATTCCGGCACCATCTGGGCCTGAAATTCTTTCCCGAACTTCATCCTCTTCTCTCAGGACTTTCTTCGAGCAAGTGGCGTGCACTCTATAACCTACAAATGGATGATGGAACATGGGAAGATAATCAAGCATTTGATTATAAACCTCAACGAGGACACAGATCGATGGCCTAGAAATGCTCTTGTCAATTCAAGATCAACTAATCCAATTATATGGGATGCTTTGTTCCTCTAATCATCTCATGTTGGGCAGATAATTTGATTGAAAAAGGAGAATCATTCATGAGTCATGGAGAATATGAGATGATTATGCATTGATGGTGCCTTGAATCACGGAAGCGCATATCTATGTATATATTTCCCGCCACTAGAATATAGGATTATCATACTTGCATAGTATTTCTATTAAAAGAGAATTTGTGTGGGTCGAATGAAACTGACGATGGCAATCTTCCATGGAACCTCCAAATTTAACTCCGCTGGAGGATTATTCGGTGTCCTATATTCAGATCTCAGGCAAGTTGCAGAAGCTGAGCTCCGATTCCGAACCTTAATTCCCTCCAAATCTGATGAAAATGGCGATTGTAACCCTAATCCTAATTTCGATGGTGAGAGTGGCGCATTCAATGCGGTTCGACATCCGTTCGGGAGAGAAGAGGTGCATAGCCGAGGACATCAAGGAAAAGGCCGTCGTCGTCGGCCACTTCATCGTCGTCAGTCCGACCGTCGGCTCAATTCCCGATGCCCGCAAGATCAGCGTTCGGGTACACCACACCCATTTCTATTCAATTTATTTTGAGTTTTGTTGCCATGATCTGGTAATAATGATCTTTTTTTACACAGGTGGCATCGCCTAATGGGTTGAATCATTACCAAGGTGATCGTGTGGACTCTGGTCATTTTGCATTCACAGCTTCAGAATCTGGAGACTATTCTGCTTGCTTTTGGGCGTCTGACCTCAAGCCCGAGGCTGTCATGACTGTTGAACTTGATTGGAGAACTGGTATTTCAGCCAGGGATTGGCCAAAGGTTGCTAAGAAAGGCAAAATTGATGTGCGTACTACCTCTCCTTGCTTTTCTAGTTTTGCATTCTCAATTCATTTCTTTTTTTAACTTCAGTGTCAAAATTGCTATAATTGCTTTTGTAGGAGATGCATTACAAGTGAGTGCAGAAATATTAATGAAAAATCCATATATGATGACATTTCCTAGGACTTCATTCACATGGACGAATTACACAATTAAATTAGACTACGGTGGCTAATCATAAATAAAAGACTTCAATGACCAGGACATGTGTGACCGTCGAGACCCAATTTAGGAGAAAATATAGAGAATGATCCATCATGTTTTACTCAATACATTTTTGATAGACGCGATTACAAAATATGTTAAGGTCTTACTTAGAATGAGCTATCAATTGTCATTGGTTCTCATAGTCATGGCTGCATATGTTTCTTAAGATCTGTACTTTGTTACAATTCTTTTATTGTAATTGTTGCTTTCTGGAAATTTTATAAATTGACAAACATAATCATTTAATATTTCGAATAGAAACTAGTATAATGACCCTTGGAGATTCAACATGTTGTAGTTTCATTGATTTTTATTTTACTCCTTGTGTTAGATAATGAAATTTGAGTTGGAGAAATTGTCAGACACTGTCACATCAATTCATGATGAAATGTTTTTCCTTCGCGAGAGGTAAGATAACTATAACAGCTTTCGATTAGAACGTCTAGTAGTTTATTGCTACATCATTTTTCTGATCTTTTCTTTGATGTGAAGTTGAAAGAATCAAAGAAAATTTATGGAAAAATATCCTGAGTAAATTGCAAATGCCTAACACTTCAAATATATCGACATTTATTTAATCTTTGAACTCTTTGTAATGGAATGTAATTGTCAAAAGCCGGGTTATGTTATTCATAATTACTCCTAATATGTTGCATATGATTATTTGTATTTGTTAAAGATTGCAAACTTGTTATATTCCAAATCTAAGTTTATTTCTAATCTCCCATGTGAGAGGATGGAGAATAGAAAGGATTCTGCATGTTAGTAACTTACAAATAGTGTTATCATTATACCTAATGGTTATTTCCTCTCATGTTTTGGTGTAAAGGGAGGAAGAGATGCAACAACTCAATAGAGCTACCAACTTGAAGATGGCTACTTTTAGCTTTCTTTCAATTATAATTTGCTTATCAGTGGCTGGGATACAGTTTTGGCATCTCAAGGCATTCTTTGAGAGCAAGAAGCTTCTCTAGGCTTCCCAGTAACAGCTCTACTCCTTTGTGCTATGTTCACCATGTACTATTATGTAATTAATTGATAGTATGTGTAATGTATGTAATTAAAAGTTGTAACATAATTATTAAGAACATGGATTCAATGTATATGTAATAGGTATGAGGTTGCTAGTTTCAATCTCAACGGATGTGTTATTGTTAATACAGCTTACAACTATGTTATATAATAGAGGAAGTTGTACATTACTAATGTGTAATTTGTACTTCAATCATGTTACCTATATTTCAAGATGTATCCAGTGAATAAAATTCGATTTGGTGTGTAAGATTGCTTATGTCATTAACAGTGAACACCCAATACCATATCATCCAAGACATACAACCATCTTGAAGCTTGAAGAAGCATAATACAATAGAGCAAACATTTGGGATTTATTTAAAGCACAGACAGGAAACACACACTGGCTTGTACAGCCAAACAAAGTCGAACAGAAATAGAAAATGCCTTCCTTTATTTAGTAGGTAAATGAGGCATGGAATTGGTGACAAGGCAGGCTGCACTCTGCTCATTCATCATCATAGCTCTTGCGGTGGTGGTGATGCTGATGGCGGTGCTTCTTCTTATCATCATCGTCATCATCAGAGTTCCGTTTCCTCCTCTCATCATCATCAGAGTTGTGTTTCCTCCTCTCATCATCATCAGAGTTGTCATCTCCCTGCGAGTTTCATTAATTGGATCAATAACAAGGAACAAAAGTGGTAGTAGGCTCAGAGAGACATTGATTCTAGGAAACTAATTCAAATCAATTTGGCACCTCAACAAACATAAGTTTGGACCAACTTGCAAATTGTGGATAAACATAAGTAATTCCTAAATGCTAGATACTATCTCAATAGACTTGTGAAAATGATAGACCCCTAATTTAACACCATTTTCAGTCCAAGCAGTAAAAACTAACATTTAGCTCGCCTAAACAAGTTTGCACCAAAATATATATTCGAAAACGATCATACCAAATAGTAGAACAAAGGAGTAACATGCTTACATATTTCTTGAGACGATTGTCATCATCGTCGTCATCATCATGCTTCTTCTTGTAGCCATGGCTATGCTTCTTATACTCACTTCTCTCTCCATAGCCCTCCTCCCCGTAGCTAGGCTTCTTTCCATACTCTGATCCCTCTTCTTCACCATAGCTAGGCTTCTTAGCATATCCTGATCCAAACTTTGATCGCTCTTCCTCGCCACAGCCTGGCTTCTTAACATATCCTGATCCATACTCTGATTCCTGTTCCTCGCCATACTGATCCTCGCCGTAGCTAGGCTTCTTAACATATCCGGATCCATACTCTGATTCCTGATCCTCGCCGTAGCTTGGTTTCTTACCATATCCGGATCCATACTCCGATCCCTGATCCTCGCCATAGCTGGGCTTCTTAGCATATCCTGACCCATATTCGGATCCTTGTTCCTGGCCATAGCTTGGCTTGTTACCATATCCAGATCCATACTGGGATTGTTGTTCCTGGCCGTAGCTGGGCTTGCGTCCATATCCAGATCCATATTCCTCTGGTGGTGGCCTCCGCCCATACTCAGATTCATATTCTTGAGTCTCAGTCTCAGGCCTCCTCCCATACCCGGAACCATGCTCTTCTACTGGAGGCTTCCGGCCATACCCGCCGGATCCGTAATCCTCCGAGTCAGGCCTCCGGCCACCACCATAAGGGGGCTGGGGCTGGGGCTTGGGCGCGTGGGTGTGGGTGGGACGGGCATAGCTGCTGTACTCAGTGGCGAGAGCCTCGTCGCCATAGGCAGAGGGCTCGGCGTAGGAGGTGTACTCAGGGCGCTCGTAGTCGAAGTCGCCGGACCTGGAGGAGCTAGGGAAGCAGGTCTCCTCTGAAGGAGGGATCGGGCGGCCGTAAGTGGCGGCGATATCGTAGCCGCCGCCGTAAGGGGTGGGATCGTACTCGTCGAAATCATCCACTTCATCCTCGTCCCTGCTGTAGTACGGCATCGTTTTGGTTCAAATCAAATGTATGTGGGTCTGCAGAGAGGAAAATGAGAGTGTGGGTTTTTGACTTTATAGAACAGAAAGATAACTAACGGTCGTAGATCTTGCACGACGTCGTTTCTTTCGTGCTGCGAGCGCGTCGGGATCGTGTTGTAAACACAAAGTAGTTAGGTAGGTGAGTGAGTTTGGTGATGGGCCCAGAGCCAGAGGATATGGTTATGATTGTGGACACAACACAACCTAGGTAGGGTGTCCATGTAAAGCCGGAAACCGGCAAATGAAACCGGCTCAAATCGGACCGAACAAAATCAGAATCAAGACGAATAGATAGAGATTCAGTTTTAGTTTGATAAAATCGATAAGAACCGATCCGGTTTTTAATTTTTAATTTTAATAACCGCGGCTACTGGTTCAACCAATAAATCAAATTTTAATTACAACAGCTCATCTTCATAGATCAATGGTCTTCAAGTAGGCACATGGCTCACTCACCTCCACATAAATTAAATGAATTGTCCCTTTCTACTCTCTCCCACATCCCAACGCTTATCTCTCTCCATCTCTCTCAAATCAAATATTACTCTCTCTTCTCTTTATTATTATAATTAATTAATTATCATCACACACCACCAATTCATGCTCTCTCTCTTTCTGATGTCCTCTCTCTCTCTTCTCTTTATTATTATGATTAATTAATTAATTATCATCACTCACCACCAATTCATGCTCTCTCTCTTTCTGATACCCTCTCTCTCTCTCTTATCCTTTAGATTACAGAATTTCATCTCTCTCATCACTACCTCTTCATCTTCGGCTCCATCTTCATCATGTCATCTGCTCAAATAAAATCAAGTCAAATCTGGATTTGATGATTTTTCGGGTCCAAATCTGCTTACTTTTCAGTCTTTTTTTCATCAACGTGGAGGAGATGATGGTTACAGTCACAGAGGGGGATGTGGCGGCTAGGAGAAACTAGAGTTTTGAGATATTCTTTTCAGTAAATTTTAATTTTTTTAAAGCATTATCGGTTTCGGTTAACCGACAAAACCGATCGGAATTTTTGGTTGACTGAAAGTGTGGTTTTTGTCAAATTTCAGTCGGTTTCGGTTTTGAAATATAAAAATCGGTCACAACCGGTTCAATTTTCTATTTGAGCCGACGATTCCAGTTAACCGTATATGGACAGCCGGGCATTGACTGTATCATTTTGACGCGCTTTTTTATATATCAACTAAACAAATTTCGTTATCTGCCGACACATTTTTTTCCTTCCAAAGTTCAAGGCAATAACACCATCTTCACCCACCAGCTCACCAAAATATGAACAAAAGTTTTGCTGCTTTCAAGAGCAACCCTACCCTAATTTTGATGTGAAATTTGGTAGGATATTATTGGCGTTAGACGTGAAAACACCGTATAACCAAGTTTATTACTTGGTGATTGATTTGTTGAGCAGTGAATTAATTAGAAAAATTATATTTGAGTTCTTGCTGATTTTCGCTTTTCGTATTTATCTTATTACCTTATGTGATAATTACGTTAATTAGAGAATATTTACTCCTTCAATCAAGCACATATAAGGTCCTATAAATATATATTATTAGTTCTGAATAAAATCATCTAAAGCATTTGATTGTATTGAGGGCTAGGAGCTCGAATTTATAAAACCTTTCAGTATAGAAAGCAAATATTCTCTACTTATAAAATTACATGTAAAAAGTAATAGACTAAATAGAAAAATCAATAAATTATTTGATTTCTTAATTGATTTACAAGAATCTCAACATGATTAAAGTTAGATTTCAAAAATTCTAATAAATAAAATTTTAATCATTACCAAAATAATTATACAATATTTTGCTTATAACTTTTTTATATACGTAATCATAGTTAACTATGCGGTCTGTACCTTTTTTGGGTTGTTCGTCGAAAATCGACGATGTCTCACGGTGGCACAATTCTGCCAGTGAGGACTTCTAGTACAGCGACGGTTTCGGGTTTTGCGGTGGTAGTTGCAACGACAACTGGCGGTGAAGGAGGCAGATCTAAGGGGATGGTAGGTGAAATTATTAATTCTGTTAGACAAGATGTCGAGAACAATGTTGGAGCAATGTTCT
>JAYMTQ010002208.1:0-11871 GCA_036897385.1 Geranium incanum
AACAGCATAATAAAGCAAATCTTTCTAATTAATAAGCTCCAATGAAAACCCATCTATATTATATTATATACTTTAACACCATTAGTTGAGATTAGTACTGAAAATGAAAATTAAGTAATGTCTTTCATGGGGATACATACACTTCTTAATCACCTTTGTTCATAGTTTTTTTAAATTAATTAAGTTTATTTATTCGAAAGAAAATATAGATATAGAAGGAATAAAAAGTATATACTAGTTAAATATATAAACATCTTTTATTTTGATAAAAATCAGTATTTTAAAAATTCTCAATTTATTCAATTAATTCTTAATATATTTTCAACCAGTCTCCAATTAATTATTAGTCTTTAGAAGACTGATGAAACCTTATTGAAAACAAACCCTACTATAGTTACTCCTATGACAATAATATGTTGCTTTATCAATGATTTTGTTATCACGTACTATATAAAACTAGTAAAAAAGTAAGTGTAAGAAAATAAGAAGAGAAGAATTGAAATTAAGAAGGAGAAGAGTAAAAATGGAGTTTGTGAATGAATCAAACATTACATTTGCGTTTATCTTCGGTTGCAATGGAGTTCTTGCAGTGAGCTATAGCTGCTTGAATCGCCGACTGCAACTCCTCCATCGTGCTGTCCGTCGTTTTCGAGCAATTCGGCAGCCCAACGAGCGGCCCGCTGTTCGTCGGCGACGTCCTCATGGACGCCGGAGCTGACGAGTACACCTCCCCTTTACCTATCATCATTTCTTGCTTCCCAACAACGTCCGAATCGCTAAAACCGGCGAGATCGCCCGAAAACGAAAAGGGAGGCACGACGTTGTCATTATTATTGCTCCTTTTGAACAAGGCCAACGGCCGCACCATCCTCGCGTACCTCTTTATCAGATGGCTCAGCTTCTTGCTCTTCCGCTTCGCCTCCGGTTTGCTCCTGTCTTGGAACCCTTTTCGCCACTTGGCGAGGCCGAAGAGGGAAAATGGCTTAGAGTAATTAGTTGGTCTTGTTGAGTCTGTGTCTCGATGGACATGGACGGGGAGAGAGGAGTTATTATCGGTGGAGGGACGAGGGAGGTGGGAGATGAGGTGGAGGGGGAGGAGGTGGCCGTGGAAGAAGATGTCGTCGGCGGGAGAGAGGTCGAGGGCGATGGAGGAGTGGTGAGGAGCAGAGGATGCTCTGTTCTTGTCGTGGAGGCAGATGGTGAAGGAGAACTCGTGGTTCGGGGATGACGACGACGAGCGCTGCTGTAATGGAGTGTTGGCTTGTTGATGATCATCATCGCTGTCATGTCTAGTCTTGCTGTCCATCAATTTCTCCGATGACTCTGTGTTTGTTTTCTCAATTTCCAGGAGGGAGGATAAGGGTAATAACAGTAACTGGAGAGAATAGCTTTTAGTATTGTCTTGCGGTTGCGGTACACCAATTCGATCTAACACCTATTTATCATTTCTTAATTATGATTTTTTTGTTTCTCCCTTCATATTTTATAATATTCTGTTATATTTTAAGAAATGACAAAATTATCTCTATAAAATATGTCAATTTCTATTTGAAATTAGACTTGCACCCTTGATCGCATATGAGAATTTATAACAAGTTGTGTCAAATAATAAAGTGTTGATTTAACACACGTGATATCATGACTTTGAATTTTGATACATGCTACTAGATTATGAGTAATGAAAATGAAAAGGATTAAATCTAATATATGTATGGCCGGAATTGATGGCTCGAGACAAATAACCTAAACTAATCCTGGTTGAAAAAAATCAAAATGAAAGCTAGTATAGTTTATTCAAATTAAAAGCTTTGGTTATATTCAAATTAAAATATATCTGTAAATTTCTATATCTCTAACATTGAGGAGGAATGGACCACAACAACGGCCCGATAAAGGGTGAATGGTGCGCGGGGGAGGGTGAGCCAAGACGACGACGGGAGGTGCGGTCGTCGAACGAGCTTGCAGGGGTTAATCTGCAGGGGGAGTCCGGGGTTGAGTTCCCAACCCTCGTCTCTCTGTTCTCCGGCAAGGTTACTGGACGGTAAGCTCCCTGGACGACGACGACGAAACCCTAAATCTGCATCGGCCATCTCCTATCTGAGCCTCTAATCTGACTGTGATCACAAAATTCGAGTTCCATCGAATTAGCGCCAGTCCAGATCTTGTGGTGGAAGTAGCATCGGCAAGACATGAGGTTGATAGTCTCGGTAGTTTGGGACTAAGGTGTTGCCGCCGAAGGGATTCTCGAAAATGTTAGATGAGAATGGTGGAGGGGCTTCTCAGCGCGGTAGTGGTGTTTCCAGGTTGCGTTTCGTTGGAGGGGGTTTCTCGGTGCTTCAGATTAGAGTCTCATCGTCGCCGACATCGTCCTTTGCTTGCGATGGCGTCCGTTTCGGGCGTTAATCCATCCTCCCGGCCATATCCAATTCCTTGCAGTCGAACTAGGTTGGACCAGGCCAACCAATTTGAGCCGGTTCGATTGTGGCTTTTCCCAATTGGACCGATTCCCTCAACTGCGTCGGTTCAGTCCGTCAATTTTTTCCAACCAAGGGTATTTTAGATATTTTAGAATTAGGTTGTCCCAAATTGATAATTAAGGTATTAAAAAAGAAGAAGAAATTTAAGTCATCAAAATGAAAAGAGATATAGTTAAGTGTAGTAAACTGTTATTTTTTCTAAAATTTATGACAAAATGGCAACACGAGTTGGATTTGTTCTTAACATTCATAAATAATATAAATATGGTGACATGACTAAATTTTAGGATTAATTACAGTTTACTGTATTTAGTTGGAGGTATTTTACAAATTGATATAACTATTTTAAAAACTTTCGTATAAACTCACCTAGTTACATTTTTTTACAAGTTACCATTTTTCCATCCGTTTTAACTCCTTCTATTAATTTTTTTAAAAACAGACAAATACCCCCGTCCCCGTCTTCTCCAACTCCCTCACAGTTACCAGCAAATCTGAAAAAGAGAGATATTCATCAGTCTTCCTCACAAAACCCACAAGCTCTCTTGGCCAGTAATACATCATATCTAACTATTAATTTCACCATTATTGATATGATTCTCGTAGGATTTGCTTCCATCATCCTAGAAGAAAGTTAGTTAGATATTAAAAAGAAGAACATACATATAACATTTGAATAATAATGGAGACTGGTAAGTCATTGTTGATTGTGGTTTCGGGTAGATTTGGCAAGACAGAGGCTGGAGACAAAGGTCGTCGCCGCTGCCGCCGGAGAGAAGCGACCAAAAACCGTCAGAGCAGACAAAATCCATCTCCAGCGGACTCCAGCCGCCTCGCCTCCTGCCGCAAAGCTTGCACAAACCTCCGACGAGGGCAGAGGGATATGAACTCGAGCACGGTGGTCTGCGATTCCATCTGAATTTTCTCGATTTTGACTTGACCGACTTGTCGCGTCCCAAGGTGAGGGACTTTGGCTCCAAAGCTGTTCTTGACAGTTCAAGCGCCCAACATCTGTTGATTGATGTCGGCGATGGCGTCAATCGACACTCTCTCTGGCCGCAGATCCCACCAACGGCGTCAAATTGGTGTGTGCTCCCAACACCGGAACGAGCGCCAGAAGACTTGATACCGCAGAGGGCTTCGACTTCGATCCGGGCAAGTCTATCGATCAAAAACCCAATTCACCAGAACATCTGGTTGAAGATGTTCTAGAATGCCAGAGAATGGTGCTCTTGAAAGGTTGGTTAATTTTTTCCAGTTTCGTTCTTTGATGTGTTTTCAAGTCTTGAGTTCTTGTTTCAACTAGCTCTAGTGAATTGGGTTTTTGATATGCGATTCAAATTAATATGTGAACACTGAATATTGAATATGACTTTCTATATCTCATTGCTGCTAATTTTAACACATTTGTTTTGATCTCTTCAGGAGCTCAATAAGGTTTATATAGCTATGATAGTGAGTCAAAGTTCATGTAGTAAACATTGGATTCGTCAAAGTTGTGGTCTCCGAGATTTTAACGTTGTTGGTGAAACGAAGGGCATATAACTAATTTCATGATTTTGCTTCATAGTTTGTGAATCCAATCCATAAAAATTAAAACCAAATCCTCATTTAATGTCTTTTTAATGTATAATATCAATTGGTTGGAGAGATTGAACTAGGCAAAAATTGATTGAATTGATATTAAAAGGAAGAGATTGGGCAAATACTAAAATTAGAAATAAAACAATTAAAATTAAAGAAATTGAAGAAATTGGGTAAAAATTGCATCACTTTGAAAATTTGACGAATAGTTGGGAATATTTTAGACATTTCAAGCTTTAATAACAATTTTCATCCAAATTTTAACGATGTTAGAACAAATTGTAAAAAACAATGTGATTAGGTACAGTAAGTTATAATTTTTTAAAAAAAATATAGTAATTTGTAAAAGAGCTCCAACTAATATAGTAAGTTATAATTAACCATAAATTAAGAAGAGTCAGATAAAGAATATGGGGCACGGTGACACTAGCATGAAACGACATATATTGGGTTCATGTGTGAAAGGCAGAATGAAGGATCCGCGTCAAAATCCATGAAGGCAAGTAGGTGCTGAATTGGAAAATGAAAACATCCAAATTTTCCAGGCATTTTAGGACCATGTAAACACCGATGTTTGATGTATAAAAAGATGGGAAATGAGTGCACGTCCATTTCAAGACGAATCTTTGAATATTAAATGAGTAAAGCAATTGTTCACTTCTTCCTATACTATGCTATACATGATGTGTTCTTGCACGGAACACATAGGGAGAAGGAGAAGGGCTTTTTGCCCTCTGTAGCAACAACAACAGCGTTACAGGATTAGGAGGTGAACAAATAAGGAGATAAGATTTCAATTTTCAAACCTTACCTACCTCTCTCTATTCACTCAATTAGTTTATTAGTCCAACACCTCTTAATTGTTCAAGCAAGTGTAATTACATCATGTCAATTGCTTGACCCTTTCTAAATTTTATGAAAATGAATTAACCTATGCCAACCATTACGAGAAAACAAGAAAGAACTTGAGAGACATAATTAGATTAGGAGTTAAGGAATATGGGAAACAAGAAGAAATTCAAGAATTAGGTGAACATGGTTGGCCCGTACACTGCGTAGAGAAATTGTGTTGGTCGAATCAGGGTCAGCATCACAGTTACTGGACCCATTATTGTATGGGACTCTTCTTCAACCTTCAAAAAATTATCTCTGCTGGTTCTGTAATTTTAACGTGCGGCCAAATGAGGAGTAGATGATTTGAGAGAGAAACAGATCCTTCGTACTGGGCAACAGATATTTCCTTCAATTTCTCTGTTTCTGTCTCCGTTTTCACGAAATGCCATTGGTAAGAACACATACATTGCTTCTTAAGCATAGATATTTCAATTTTACCATCTCCAAAATCATTAAAAAAAAACAACTCATTTCTGCAAGTAAATGATAACAGAAATAGTTATGGACAAATTATTAAAGTAGCAGTTCATGACACATATCACGTAATTATCAGGGTTGAAACGTGTGGAGTGTGAAGCAACAAAATTATCAAAGATCCGAAAAGCTTCAACTTCCACCATCGGTCCCCACATTTGGAAAGCATTTCTCACATGGGATTGTGCTTGCTTTGCTGTCAGATTCATGTATCTCTAGTTTCGAGCTACTACTGCTATCTTCTATGGTTGTCCTAATCATCTTATAGATGAAATGTATAACGGATTCAAGCAAAATCGCTTACTTTTGATATGTTTTTATGGACAATAAAAAACAAGAGTCGATCGATCGTAAAATTTTTCTATTCTGAACTTACCAGCCCTTTTATCAAAGGATCACAAATTCATCGGCACGCTAATATTGGGCAAGGTTTTTCTCTCCCTATATAGTAATATTACATCAAGTGGTTAGCCCTATGAACTGGCGGATCTAGTAATCAATGGAAGGGTGCCTAGAAAGAAAACTGAAACTAAATCCACTGTGTTTTAAATTTTAATGCACATAGTGTGATGACCCCTTCCATGAATCTTTTCGTGGGAGGCACCCAAAGTTATAAAAGTCAGAGAACCGATGTTCAAAAAAGAAAGCACCTCTAAGTTGATCTTCTGACTTGAAGAGGAATCCGGGCGGGTTACAGAAAGTGGACCTTGCATGCTGAAAACCTCCCGCGTTCGCGATATAAGTGAATCAATAATGTCATTGTATCAAAAGCTCCTCCATCCCACCATTTGTTATCGGGTACAAAACAATTGTTAGTGCTTGTCAAATGCAAGCTACGGTTGAGGAGTGTTTAGCTATTCACTTGAAATATTATGTCTCTGAAAAAGGTGCAAGAACATGATTAATATTCTAAATCCAAATGCAGTATGAGAGAGTGAGTTAGTGAAGTGCCTTAGTAGTACCTCATGGCCATCTTCTACCTTCCATGGCATCTTTCTTCTCTTGACAACTTAAGCAAAGGAAAGGGCCATCCCAAGGACGCAATTTTCCTGGATTAGATGATCCAGAATGTATTGAAACACCCTCCCCAGGTTTCATTTCCACTTGACAGACTGCACATGAGAACAACCTAAACATGTTGCAGAGTGGGTATCTTGTATCTAATCTGCAAACCAAACAAGGGAACCATCAATAATATGACACCCATAAACCATAATGGAAGCAATGTGATAAGGAAACATTAAAAAACAAACAAGAGACATAAGTAAAACTATACTGTAGTCTCACACTGAAATAGTTACTGTAACGCAAAAAATCATTGTTCACCCACTAACCTTTCTGAAAGCATAGCAGATCCTTCTTCAAACATTTGTTCAACCACATCTTGTTCGATATACTCATTATCTACATGAGAAGTTGATTCATAGCTTTTTTTTCTGAACATTGATTTAAACACTCCTTTGCCCGTCTTCTTTGGAGGCAGCAAAGCAGGCTTCTCTTGTGATAAGATATCAATCACGATACATGTTGTATCATCTCTGAGCCCCTTGTACTGTACAGCTTCCTGCCAGAGAAAAGGAAAGATTAAGGTACAGAAATAAGAAGCAACATGTCCCTAGGGGATGCCCCAATACTTAAAAAAAACATCTATTATAAGGGAGGTCTGAAGATTGAAACCAATAAGTACGAGTAGACTGGAGGCGGAGTATTGTAGGAAGGGGAGGGTTTCCCTAAAACAATATGCATAAAATACAGTTTACATATTTGATTATGACATACTTTAACAATCTGTGCAGCAGCGGCATCTGGTGCCAACCCCCGGCAACAGTCAAAAGCTGCTTCAGCGCTCAAAGCATCCCAAACACCATCACTTGCCATGATAATCCTACCACCACCCGTAGACAGCTACAGAAATATGCAGATTAATACATGTTCTTGAAAAAGCATATGATACAGCAAAAGTTGAAATGGTTAACAGACCAATTTAACCTGAAGGGGTTTATGAAAAATCAAAGTGGTTATGTGGCCGCCCTGTGATAAATGGAGACATAAAGATGATCTCCTTCTCAAGGATTGACAGAAATAATCTCATTTTGCAGGGTAACATGGTTACACAAGCCTTTTGTACATTGGTTGAGTCTAGTATAATGGCATATTCAGTTGAAGGAATAAAGTAGTCAGAAGCCAACTAAGCAACAAATGTTCTTTTTTCTGAACTACTATCAGTTCTTAACTTGAAATTTATATGTTGCTTGCTTATTATTGACATAGATGTAATAAAAAATCTAATATTAATAAATTCATAGCTTCCTCTTCTTGTAAGCCTAATTTGCTTTCAGATATGTGAATCATAGGACAACCCACACACATTCATATTATTGGCATCCTAATTCACATGCCTTAAAAAGCATCTGTACTACACAAGTCACAGTAAGGGCAATCATGGTGCTTGATTCCTTGCCACCAGATCTCAGATCCAGTTTCAGAAGCAACAAAAGACGGTGGAAAAGTTACTAAATTAAATAGTTTGATGTAAATGAACTCTTCAAACTACCAAACACTTCAATTTACTAAAATTTGGCCAAAATACTCAAGTACCAATGAAAAATCCAAAGATGATGTAAAGCAATCGAATTATTAATAATGCATGTCAGTGTCTGGAGAGTGTAGAAGTGATAATATGACTAACCTTTACTTGCTTTACATAAGGAACAGGAACAATGAATTCGCCAACATCCATATCTCCTATAGATCGTGAAAGACACAAGCCACCAGGCCAACATCTCAATGGACCAAACTACAAAAGAATTACTATACGAATCAGAGAGTTTGCATGATGTTCACAATATTTAATCAAATGTTACAATCTTTATGCAAGTATGGCACATATAAAAAAAATCAATTTATCAGCATACACAGTGAATCAGTGGAAACAGCTTGAATCTTTCATTTCAGCACCATTTATATCATATTTTTAAAATCCGCAGACAATAAGGCATATCAACTTGTAACCAAGATATCCTAATCTTATATCAATTGGTATGAGAAAAAAGACCTCAGCACCACGACCGGCATTAAGGCGCCCCACCTCTCCTCCACTTGAAGTAATGCGTTCCCTCCTAGTAAAGTACAAAAAAAACATTGCCTTTAATATACATGGTTTATCCTTAAAACATACAGTAAATACCGTATGTCTATGGCTTACTCTTCTTCATTGCATTCAAGTCTATGATCTGCTGACAGATACATAAGACCACCATCAGCAGCTTCAAGTATGCAACGAGAATCACCAACAGAGGCAACAGTTAGGACCCATCCTTCTATAATCATAAAGGTGACTGTTGTTCCAGATGTTTGTGCTGCAAAGGTGAATGTAAGAGTGTATAAGAATCATTTTATATAACCTGAAATGAAAAAAAAAGTTGTGTTGTTACACAATGTGTGTACCAAAATGGTGTCTATCATCACCCACATAAATGTATCCAGCAGAAGCCAGCATGCAAGCACAAACACACACAAAGTATAACAAGATGACTCTCTGATAGTGAGCTATAAAGGGACCACGATGTTACATAGGAAACCTAATCTTAATAAAAAACATCTATAGCTTCATAACAACGATAACAATCACATATCCCGAATAAAGTTGGGGTTGGCTACATGGATCCTTTGGCAGAACTCGGTGGTGGATTCTTCTGTGTTGTCTGTATCTCTATCATTTCAATCCTATCTAAACCTACTTCCTCTAGTTCATGTACTATCACAGCTTTCCTTATCATGTCAAATTAAGTCGAGTTGGCTATATGCATCCTTTAGCAAAACTTGTTGGAACCTTCTATTTGTATCCTGATCATCTCAATCTTCTAAAGCTCCCTCCTCCTTTGGTTCATGCAATACACCTTCCAGTTTACCCCTGCAACAGCCCCTAATAATTTTCACCCCTTCTAATTGAATTCTCAACTGTCCTCAAATGTTCATGAACCATCTTACGAGCAACTTTCTAAACACCTAAGGTGATTTCTCATCATTTCATCTAAGTTGAAGTTACATAATCAATATTATGCACCAAATTAAATTTTATATTCAGTATAACTGAAGCTGCGTCTCTTCAAGAAAGCGGCACAGAGGTAGGGCAACACTACTTCACAAAAGGAGTCTATAAAAATACAAACAAAAGGACCATGGACTTCAGTTCATTTGAAATCAATGCATGATCAATCATCAGATTAACAATGAATACCCAAACTCAAGGAAATAGGTCAAACCCATATTACACAAATGCATACTGTTTGCAAAGAGCGCGCAGCAAAAGATTTTTTCAAGATAGCAACATTTACATAGAAACTGATAATACCTTGATGTCCAAAATCTTTATCTGTTTTCACAAATCCTGAAACCAAAGCCCTTGGAAGTGCTGCTATCCATTCGTCCCTATTTAGATCTGAAGGAACAGCACTTAAAACATTATTGAGAAGATTGTCCTTTGTGTATATGGCAGCAGCAGTCCCGTTATGCCCATCAAATAGCTGCAAAACAAGCCTGGTGAGATTCAACTTCACAGGAATACGCTCTCCAACTAATATGAATAATCCAATATTTTATACCGAAGGTATAGGATTTCACCTACCAAATGTTTTCATATGATTTGTGAATTACATGCATAAGCACTGAATGAAGTAGATGAACCTCATTAACTAGACGTGCATGATAAACAAAATCAAATGGGCCCTTCACATAGTCGATAAGGAAAAGATTTCAAACATGGCGCAACACTCAATATAATTTACTAAGATGACTACTAACCTGAACTTCCCATCATATATTCACGTATTAAAAAAATACTGTCCTTATTCCATTATAAGTCTATATCTCAACTACCAAGTAATTGCCGACTTATATCAGTCCTTAAGATTTGAAGTGGTAATGACATTATTTTCCTGGTAAGCAACTAGGAATTCATAACTAATCATCTAATTCCGAACTCAGAGCTCCAAACTCCAATGTACCTATAACTTTAGAGTGTGTGTCTATCCTAACACGAAAGACACAACGGTGTATAGATTATAAGCATACAACCCGTGAATATTACACAATTTATCACAGTGCACAATTCAACAAGTGAGTAAGAGTTTCAGAACTGAGAGAACTTACCCCGAAAACTGAGTAAGTACTGACACCATCTCCTGCAACCCTCTGGCATTCGGATTTTACAAACATGAAGTCCTCGCCCTTCTTGCTTTGATTGGCCTGTCCATGTACAATATCTGGATTCTCAATCTTCTCGTTGGCCAATTCACGCTTCAACAAGACCGAGAGTGGGATGGTATGATGATGTTCACCCTTAGTAGCCATTTTTGCTTCTTCCTTCACTTGCTAAGGAATGTTACCTGCCTATATCCTCCACCCTCTGCTAAGCAAATTCCTGAAACACAAAGCCACACAATTCTTCAAACTACACGTTCATAGTCCTTTTTTCACTTCACAGTATTTTTAATGGATAAAATATTCGAGTAATGCCAAAAGGCAATAAGTATACATAGAAATTAGAGACAAAAATAATTATATGATGCAAACCGCAACGGAAGGACGGCCATGACCAGGACAAAATCATCGAGATCTTCAACGAAAACAATGTGAAAATAATTTTTTTAAAAGCTACCGTACATGAATATTAAAGATCAAATACATAAGAATGAAGCAATCCATCCCAAAAATCAAATCACAAACAGCAATGTGAAATCGAAGTCAATGCAGGCAGAAGCGGAGAATATTACAGCGAAATCAGAGGAAAAGGAGGGGAAGAAACCTACAGAGAGAGAGAGAGGGAGGAGGCGACGAAAGCTACGGCGGCGTCTGTAGATCACGCGCCTGATGGCGTCAACTTGGAGGCGATCAAGAGAAGCGGATCGCGGCGCGCTGAGAAAATTCCATCGATGTTTATTCAGAGATAAAAAAGGAAAGAGGAGAGAGTGAATATATGAGAGACAAAGAAGGCGCAAATCAAATGCATTTTTATTTGCCCCTAGCAGGACGTGGCAGGAAACGCACCGTTTTAGTCATCATTTTTATTTGTTATTTATTTATTTCACTCGTTTTGGCTCTTTAAATATTAAGCCGTTTCTGAGCTGTTTCGCCCAAGCCACGTTGAGTTTAGTTTTGCCGGGGACCACCACAGATCAGATATATGGAATCGCGGGCCCTACCGTCGCCAGAAATATACCCAATCGAATCCCGACACGTTTTAACGGCTGACTGAGACCGTCATAATGGAATCAGATCATTTTATTTGATATACTGATAAATGCATAAAAATAAAAATATATTCTATCTGATCGCCGGCTAGAAAAGGTTAAGGCTGTTTTAGCAGCGTCTTAATTAATTATCCACTATTTATTTGTTATTTATTAATAACAAAAACTGACAATAAAGTTTTGGCGCTGGC
>JAYMTQ010002209.1:0-11864 GCA_036897385.1 Geranium incanum
TTTTTTATTTTATTTTATTAATCTTTGATTATTCCCTATAAGTTCCTCTTTCACCTAGAAGATAAAATGGATTGGAATTAGAATTGGAATTGCGATTTTTGATTTATCTGCTTTTGTTGGTTGAGAATTTGAAACTTATTGAATTAGGGATTGATTTGGGGGTTTCGAATTCCATTCTGAATATGCATAATTTTAGCAATGTTATAAGAAAAACACACTAAGAGTGGTGGAGAAAGTCTTTTGTGTGGACTAATAAAAAATATATCATATTTGAGAATTAATCAGAAATTGAAAGATGATTAATCGAGAAATTGTTGGAGATTCTTATGAACTAAATTTTAGTAACATATGTCATGATGAATGGTATTGGATTTAGAATTGTGATATTTGATTTTTGAAATGATTTCATAATCGGGTTTGATTTGTTGCTGATGATGGTTCAGTGCACTTGGTTGCTATGTGTTTGTTTATGGAAACAAGAGATTAGAATCTGTACAGCTTTTGGGTGCTATTTATGGTCATAGACCTTATAGTGATGATGGTGGAGTCATTACTATGGAGTCATGATTGGAATGTAAAGACCATAGTAAATGACAGTGACCCACTCCAGGTTCAGACCATGGTAAAAATTGCATACAAAATTCCACAACAAATAAAAGAAGATATATAAATGTATCACTTTATTAGACAGATGTGTGATTTTATCTTTGAATAAATTATTATAAGAATGTGTGAACACAAATGAAGATAGATGATGGAAAAAATAATCCAAAATCGAGTTTATTGAATATGATATATAAATGATGGTCTAGTAAAATTGAATCTTAAAATTTTAACTTTCAATGTGTCTTATACTCTATATTTGACTCAAGAAAATTTTAAATTTGTACCATTGTAAATGGATTAGTCCCATAACTACATATTTGAGACTATCTTTTGACCCTCACACGAAATTATAAAAAATATATATGGAAGATGTGCATAGTCACGTGGGGTGTTTAAGAAAATGAAAGGTTATGGTTGAGTGGAGAAAACTTCTTAAGAATAATCTAAAAAATAATAAGAGACTAATCGGACTAATTAATTTTCTTGAAGAATTTTTTTTGTTCTGAAGATGTAAGTATAGAATTACATGGATAGAAGGCTCTATATGTGTATAACTGTAAGGTTTTATTTCAACAAGAACAATGAGTAGTGCCACGTGGAGATAAAGTCCCACCTTAAACGACAAAAATTAAGGATGGTTCAGTTCATGGGGAATAAGCATGATGAGTCCCACCTTGTTTCAGTTTAACTGTGTCTGAAACTGATCTTCAACTATACTGCCCTTTGATTTGTTTTGAACGTAAGCATTCCAATTACCAACGTAATTTATTACATGAAACCCTATTCATCCACAACAGTTACCGACACATTATCTTGTGTTGACTAAACCAAAGATTGAGGGTGAATTTGGATAATATACGTGAAGTTGTTTGTTCATGTTCTTTTCAACAGTGTAACTAATCAATGAACGCAGATATAAAAATGTTTGGTCTAAAATGAGTTCGGGACAGATTTAGTGATCATCGTCTCATACTCATTGATTCGTCTTTGTCATGTGCGAGAAATTTTAACCTCTATATGATGACAATGATGTGAGTTTGAGATATATTTAGTGATCTAGTCTCCTGCTTGTTGGGTAGGGAGTTTGTTGATATTCCAAATGTCATCGCCTAAGAGGTTCGACTTCAGAGAACGGGCCATGTGGCGTTCAGGGCCGGACTTTCTCCGAGTCCAAGGCTCCCTAAACTAGCATTTCTTCGACGAAACAAGTGTAGATCTAGAATTTATAGTTTATTAGAACGTTTACGTGGCTTCTTAGTCGTTAACTTACTTACACACTGACAAGAGTTTGAATACGTTCAGAGGTTAGATGGCCGAACCTATTGGAACAATGAATGAAAGTGAAAAAGGGAGTTGAGAGGAGACATGCGCCGAATTCGGTGCCCCTTTTTATCGATGTGTGGCCGGAAGTCGTGGCGATGAGTCTGACGGGATGTGTGCCCAAGATCCGATAAGTTACAAATATAATGAGGGCTCCTATTTATAGAGTTCTCTACGAGTCTAACAAAAAAAACGTTTCCCAATACACTGATAGATGAGAATTGAATAATGAACGAAGTCGGTACACTCTCAACTCTCAAGCATAACAGAGAGAAATTCCAACGAAGTCGTTCCAGGTTATTTTTGGGCGAAAAATGTTCGGAACGTGACACTATGGCAGCTTCTCAAGTGTCAATAAATTACTCAATACACATAATAGACATGAATGAGTTGGGTCAACTTGTTAGCCAGAGATAAAACCATGATCAGAAGAAAAAGGCCCAAACCCCACTACTTGGGATCTTCTAATGAATCCCAGGCCCAAACAAAGTCCAGGCCCACTATAACACAAATGAGCATATTTATTATTTTCTAAGAGAAAAATCGCAGAAAAATATTTAGTGGATAAGGCCAAGGCCCATCACTGAACAAGTGAGCAGAGGTGGGCCCAGCCCACCCAATTCCACAGCATCAATGATCATTTAATGGCGTGTCTGTCTATTAAATGCATCGTGACCGCCCGTATGTGACTCACGTGGTTTCTCCACCGCACGATGGATCGGGCCCAACCGAAACCCAATAACGAACCATGCCTATGTGTAGGACCTTTCCTCCACAAAGGCACACCAAAGTGCCCTCTTTTGATTCGTCTTTTCAACATCAACTTGAAAACGAGGAACACAGTTCTGAAAAAAACATTGGCCAATAAATAATTTCAAAACTCTTGACCAAATATTTATTGTTTGACCACATTTATAGTATTAAATGATATCAAATAGGGGTCACGGATTATTTGTCTTCCAAGTTTGTTCTGATTTTTTCTAATTAATAATACAATCGAGATGATAATTGAATTTATTATATTCAATTAATTTATTCACTTTATTACATTTAATTGGTTTAATTCACATTTTAGTATTCTTAACTTTATTTTTTATATATATTCAAACCACCAGTTGGGACATGTGTATTAACCAAGTTAAAGAAAAATGAAAATAACCAAAATTACTCTTCCATAAAAAAAATACTTGAACCCCTAATTCTTTATTATCTCCTCTTCTCATGTTCTTCCTCTATGGTCGCCTCCTTCTTTCACTACCTCTCCGACCACAACCTCCTCCCTCTATTGTCGCGACGTGACGAATCTCATTCTGTTCAACGATGGTCCTTAGGTGCCGCCGCCGGTGACTCCAATCTCGACCGAGTTCTGCTTCATCAAGACCTCGATCGACTTCTCCTACCACCCATTTCGATTTAACCGACAATACCAAAATAACCAAATTTCACCCCAGCCCCATTCGGTTCAAGAACAAATAGTTGAAACCCAATAATAAAAACTTCGTAATTTGTGTGAATTTTGATATAACCGAAACCTATTTTTAGGAAAACGAAAACCAGGGTTCAACTGATTTTGGCTTGATTCGTCGTTTTATGCTCGATTCCGTCTTAAGATTTGCTTGATTATGACTTCAGCGCGAAAATCGACGACTTTATATTTGCTCGTGACGGTTCAACTCGGTCACCGTAAAGCTCCGCCGTCATGAAGACAACCAATGTTCATATTTGATTTTTGAGTTTTTTTAGAGGAGGGTATTTTGAGTAGTTTCTTTAGTTAAATGGCCAAGTGTATGCATGTGACCCATTTTTTATCGTTAATTCTAACATAATGATAATGGTTGTCCCAAACTGATAATTAGGGAACTAAAAAGAGAGGTTAGAGTATCAAAGTGTGAATCAACTATAATTAGGTGTGCTAAACTGCCATTTTCCTATTCATCATGTACAATGTATTGATTTAGACATATATCCAACTGTTTGTTACTTTTAATCTCAAATTCGTATAGTCTGAAATATGAGTAGGGTGAGCATTTTATGATTGGACTGTACCATACAACTTAAGGTCAACCATGATTTTATTAGGTTGATGATGGATTTATCAATGAAAAATTGGAGGGTTTTGGG
This sequence comes from Geranium incanum, assembly GCA_036897385.1. Lineage (NCBI taxonomy): Eukaryota > Viridiplantae > Streptophyta > Magnoliopsida > Geraniales > Geraniaceae > Geranium > Geranium incanum. The sequence goes on from JAYMTQ010002209.1 coordinate 4,048, forward strand.
CTATCCGCGTAAAAGTAGGTATTCAAATAATTCATAACATGTTAATTTTGGTACATATGGCAGCATCTTTGACCCCGTCTCACTCGCATATGATATCTAACACAAATTTATGATATGCAATGTAAATAAATGTGTTTTTAATTATAAGATAAGAAATAATTTTTTCATTCTGTAAAGAAAATAAATAATAATATTCTAACTTGTTATTTTATTCATATAGAGACCGTGTATTTATATTAGTGTCTTACATGAATAAAAAGGAAAGATTTCTTTCCGCTTTGAATATATGAGTGAAATTAAGGAAATTGAGTTTCAAAAAAAAAAATTAAAAAGTTATATTCACCAATACACAAATATATAACTTAATACAGATAAAATTTTTAAAAAATAATATTTTTAAGCCCAATATGTGAATATCTAAATCAGTCAAACCAAAAAAAATCTAAATCAATTAAAACTATCATTTTCATACTCATCAATTCTGTTTGTTATACATTAAAAATCAAATACTCTAATATGCTTTCAAAATTAGATCGGTTCCAAACACTCTACTCCATGTTCAATCCTAAATATAGAGGTTAATGAACTATAAAAAGATTCCTTAATAGTGACAAAACAAAAACAAGTACAAGGTGGTAGCAGTGCAAGTGTCATTGTCCGAATCAAATATGCATAACGTGAAACCAATCAGAGGCCAAACACAGAGACCAGATGGGACCCACGAACATGCCAACTCAACAATAATTTTTATATTAGTTTTTGAACAGAGAAATTTATAATTAAATTAAATAAATGGAGACCACAACGACTATATGGTATAAAATATGTTTTTAGGTTACAGATGATGAGGTCATGACTGTGTCTGGTTCACTACAAGTAGAAGTAAACAAAGGTTGCCCTAAAATTCCAACTCTAAACTACTCTGCTGTTCACAAATAGAGCACAGCAGAAACAACTACAGCTACGTTTACAGAAAGGGTTTGATATTTGAAGATTAAAAATAGACTTAATTGTCTATCTCACAAGAATTATTTTAATTTTTAATATAACGTGAAAAATAAACGACACGTAATCACAAATCAAGCAATTACAAATACGCCAGAATTTGTATGGTATGTTGACATTCTCTCGAGTTCTTAAAATTATGACGGATTTTAATAAGAGATAAGTGTATATAATCACCACTCCGCAATCAACCTTTATCATATTTGGGAAATCAACCATATAACCTAAGAGAAAACTGAAAGTTGAGTTCATACACCAAATCTGCCGAGTCTTAACATGGTAAAGTTAGCGCACATACATACTACTTCTGGTGAATTTAAAATTAATTTCAGGCATATTAAATCTCTTATATATGATAAATTCGTTATATTTGAGAATTAAATAAGGATGACAAGAATATATGAACTTGGTGGTGATTTAGTATTTCTTACCTCACAAACTAAAAGAAGATATAACTAAATCATCTTGTACATAAATATTATGCTCCAACTTTAAGAGAGGATCAAGATACCATAATTTGGGTGGTCACTTTGGATCTCAAATTGGTCCAAAATTAGACCAGAAACTAGAAAAAATTGGGTAGTGTGGTTAATGATTTAGTTTTGATTCTCAATTTTAGAGAATAATTTATTTTCGGTTATGGTTCTTAATGTTCAAAAACATCGATTAATCAATAAGAACCGGACCAGTTCACATCGCTACCTGAATTGAAGAATGAAGACCGAGAATATGTTATTTGTTTGCAAACTCTATACTTAGATTTGATTGTAGCAATCAAATCTTAATGTCCTTTTTCGTTAGTATTTTATATGGATGCAAAGTTATAGTTATTGGCTATAAATTAGATTCAGTTTCATCTAATTTACCCTACAAATCAAGCATAAATTAAAAATAAAAAACTAAAAATATTCCAGCTAGGTAGAATCAAAGAACCAAAGTAGTGAATTGAGTTCTGAACCTCTGGGTATGGTTCCAAAAATAGGAGAATCAGAAAGTCCGATTTGGTACATTTCCAAAACCACGTCTACCCCTAACGTACACATCAAACTACCTAACATGAATCACTAAACTCGTCCGGCTAGGTAGAATAGAAGAACTGAACCAATATCCGGATATGGTTCCAAAAATAAGAGAATCACAAAGTCCGATTCCAAAACCATGCCCACCTTTAACGTACACATCAAACTACCAAACATAAATCACTAAACTCGTCTTGAACGCACACTCTTGACACGACTGAAAGGGTAACATAGTAACTTCACTTATCTTTTTGCACAGAAGCAAAAAAACAGAACACTGGTAAAAAAAAATCAGACTTACCCATTTCTTTCACCTCCATATATCAAAGTCAGAGCTAGACCATCTCTTCTTGCTTCTATTTCACTCCTCGTATTTTTATAAAAAACGATTTTCCTGTAAATTACACTCCCCCACGCACCACTCACGTGCACCACCCACCAACAAATTTACTGTGCATTTTACTTTTTACTCTGTTTTTGTCACTCACCTTTTCAAAAACCCAGAAACCCACAACACATCACTCCCCAATTCGATCGAATCAAAAAGAAATAAAGAACACACACAACACAACAGCCTTTTTTTTCTTTCACTTTCCTACCATTGTCGTCTTGACCGTTCATCACATAATTCACATTCAACAGAAAGATAAAGCTCTGTTTTTTTATTAAAGTTTTGATTTTTACGAGTCATAATGACTCTCTTTTTAGCCCCATTACTATATTTAAATGGCAATTAATTTGGGTTTTGGGTTTGTTGGCACAGAAGCGAAATAAACACCACCAGCTACTTCACATTTATCATATATGTCCTCTGTCTCTGACCCTTCACCTTCTTCTCCTTCACTCCTATTTACTGCGCTCTGTTTCTTTTTCTGGGCAGTAATTGTAAATCGTAATTAATAATTATCCCTGTCAGACCACCTATTTACTGCTTCTACCACCGGAGCGACTTTTCCTTATACCATACATAAACCACACTTTGCTCTGTTTTTTCTCATCGCTCTCCTTCTCCTTCCTCTGTTTAAATTTTCGATTTTTGGTGGTTTTTTCTTGGTGGGTCTTTGAGAAAGTTTCAGACTTTGTTTCTGGGTTTCTTCTAAAATGGCGGTTCCGAGGCCGAGGTCGCCGCCGGAGTACCCAGATTTGTACGGACGGCGGCGAGAGGCGGCGAGGGTTCAGATGCTGGAGAGAGAGATTGGGTTTCTCGAGGTGGGTTTTTGATCTTCTTGATTTTTTGTTTCAAATTTTCTTGGTTTTTCCTGACCGATCGATTTTGGGGTTTGCATGATCTTGATCGTTCTTGGGGTTTTCTGGGTTTTTCCCGAAATCAATGTTCCGTCGAGTTCTAAGAACATGTTTTGCAGATAAAGGTGTGATTTTTAAATTTGGAGGTGGAGTGAAAACCACTCAATCTTGTTTCTGTTTCTGGGTTTGTTTTGAGACAATATTGTCAAAAGTCAGAAGTCAAATTTGGTTCAAAAGCATCGGAGCTTAATTAGATTTTATTTGTTGCACGGTCTGGTCTGTGTATTTTTTATTTTCTGGGAAATTTAAATCCATGGAGCTAAGCAAAGATGTGGTCCCAAAGAAAAGAATCTGTGTTTTGATTAAATTAAAAAAATTTCAACCACTGATCTGCCAGAATTCCATGCCTGCATGCATCAATTTTTTCAATTCATTATAAAATTTGCTCACAATCAGCTTCAAGCTTATTAGTTTATTAATTTATTTATCAATTTGTTCACTGTTTGAGTTCAGGAGGAGCTGAAGTCTGTGGAGGCACTCCAACCTGTTTCTGAATTATGCAAAGAGTAAGTTCCAAATTCAAATATGTGTTTAGTGAATTTGGAACATTGTGAGAAAGTGATTGAATTGGAAATTCCTATTTGTTTACAGGGTTGTTGATTTTGTTGTGGCAAATGCAGATCCTCTAATTCCTACGTAAGCCTATTATTTCTCATCATTCTTGTTTCTTAGGTTGGTGTAAAAATTGTGATCCTTATTCAACACCCTTTTTTTCTTCATAATCATGAATCAGAATCAAGAGAACTCGCCGGTCGTGTCGATTCTGGAAATGGCTATGGTAAGCATCCTCAAACTCGTTACATATGCGCAATGTTCTAATCAACGTTAGGTATTAGTCGGCCTGAAAGGGAATCAAGGCATTTTGGAAATTAATAAAGGATTAATTGAATTAGTTGGGAATTTTAGAAAAATGTCTGATGCATTGAATCAAAATTTTAGTACTAAGGGCCGATAAGAACCATCCCGAAATGTCCATTTGGTTCTCAATATATGAGAACCAAACCCAAACCGTTATATGAGAAACACTTCAGTTTAGGGTCTGGTTTTGGCTGGTTTGGTTTTGGTCCTACTATGTAGAACAACTTATTTTTCGATCTTAAAGTCATGCTCGATTTATAAGCCGAATTTGAGCTCTATTTATAGTCAAAACAGTAACTTTGCAATTATAAAAAATACCAAAAAAATCAAATGTCACGATAAATAATATACATGGGTGGACGGGAGGCATACATGTGGTGATGCGAATTGGTTTGGTTCTTATTAGTTAACCGGTAGTTCTGGGTTTTGGGTTTTAAGAACCATAACTGAATCAAAATTGAATGGTTCTTTCAGATTCTGAATAAAAACTGAACCATTAACCACAATTCCAGTTTTTTCATTTTCCAGTCCTACTTTGTTCCCTGTTCGGACTGGTTCTGGGTCTAAAGTGCACACCCCTAACTAAACTGTTGTTTTGCAGCGGGAGTTCGTGCTTCAGCTTCTCGTGTATCTTCTGCTGTTGTTGTCCCACGAAACAGTCTTGCAGTAACTGCTGTGAACGCTTCCGCACTTCTTGCAAATGCTGTCAGTGCTCGTGCGGCTCCTGCCCGTCGTGTTTTACGTGCAAAACCCCGAATTGCAAATGCTGCTCGTTCCCGAGCTTGAATTGCTTCAAGAGGCCTTCCTGCAAATCACCCTCTTGCTGCAACTGGAGCTGGAAATGCTGCTTGCCTAAATGTGGACCTAAATGCCCAAAGGTACAATTTTGCTGCACTTGTGAGAAAACTAGATGTAACAACCCATGTTCTTGTTGTCTGTGTTTTTAGTACATAGCTATGAGTTTTTTTTTACCAAAACCCCATTACAAGAGTATAGTGCCCATTTTGTTTTCATTATCTTTTTTGTTTCAGACAGAATCATGGTAGGTAATAATAATACATATTCAGGAAGTTTCTTACAGTACGATCATTGTCCAAATTGTTATAATTGTTTCTGATATGAACATGGGAGGATATGATTTGAAAAGAGAGGAATGTGGACTGATAATTGTTGTGTGAAATGATTATAGTTTGGTACTGGTTCTGTCTAAATCTGACTACTGTGACTTGACTCATATTGGTTTTTGTTTGTTGTTTTGCTGATTGGTTTTTAATTTTGATGTGAGAAACACGAAATTTGATATCTGATTAACTTTCAAGGCTAAATTGTAAGAAGTGAGGCATAAAAAGTGGAGATTTTTTTGTTGTAAAAAATTGCACTTTTTCTTTAAGGAAAATATTTTCCTTGTTTCTCAATTCGACTAAAAAATAGATAGACTATGGTTGCATTATAAGTGATATCTATTTTTTTTTCTCCCTTTGACTGGAAAATAGTCTATATCTAAAAATTGGATAAACTATAGCTGAAAATATAAATTTTATTTTGATACAAAAGAATGATTTTTATTGACATTTTGGTTTTACAATTTGCAATTTACCCTCTAATTAAATATTTGATATCAAAAACTTTTAAAATAAATTATTCATTCAACAAATTGGGTGAAACATTTCACGTGCCCGTAAAACAACGGTACACGAGAACCTACATATTAAAACTTGCTAAACATAAAGCAAGCCACGGCCTACACCATGACAGGCTGGAGAAATTCCGCGATTGACTACAAAATACCTAAAACAAGTTTCCTCGGTCAGACCTTCAAACCTACCATATTATCACACACACAAACGGAATGACAGGAGTTTATAGGTAGAAAGTTTTCCTAAGAAAGAAGAAAACTTGACAATTAGTTTGAAATTTTATGAACAAAAGTTTTACTCCATGAAAACACTTGAATGGTCACCTTCTTTTCCATTAACAAAGGAATATGCAAAGTGCAAATTTCCGTAACACACAAACACCATAATTTGGTTCCGTTTACACTAAAATTAACCCAACTTTACTCTCCATTGCTTTTGGGCCTGTATTACTCCACAATCACTTCTCGGTCCAACAAGAGGAAGGCCCAATTAAAAACCCCAAAACCCAAATAACCAACAGGCCCAATTACCAGGCTCTCATCACTTGGTTACTATCATCAGATCAGTTCCTGAGCTGTGTCCACGCGAAAGCAACCGGGCTCCTCACTCGGTGCTCAACGTTGCTCCACTCCACCGACCCGAAACCCGACCCGCCCGAACCCTTCTTCGCCACGAACGTCACGGTGTACCTCTTCTTCTCACCCATGCTCTTGAACACTAGCTTCGTGGGCTTCACTGTCACCGCCACAGTCGCCGGAGCGCTCGTGGCAACAGTGTAGACCGACCCGGCTTCGCCCACATTGGTGAGCTCCCGGGTGTACCGGACGACCCTGTTGGACCCGAACAGGACCGAGAACGACGGGTAGTTTAGCGCCCCGGGGCTGGAGAGCTTCTTCGCGCACGTGACGTTGGGGAGCTTGACGACGGTCTGCACGTGATCGACGGTGTAGCCCAGGGAGCACAGGAACATGATGTATTGCTGGGTCGAGATGTCGTACACGAGGCCCGGGTTGAGGGCTTTGAGCGGGTCCACGTGGCCCGACCCGTGGGCCCAGGGATCGGAGAGCGACCCGTCCGCGGCGTCACGGAGGGGGGAGTTGGTGTTGTCGTGGGTGTACGAGGTTGTCATGAGAGCCGACTTGATCGCGCTCGGGCTCCACTCCGGGTGCGCCGCCTTGAGCAGCGCCGCCACTCCGCTGATGTGCGGGCACGACATTGATGTTCCTGAACAAAAAACGTGGGTACGAGGTTTAGACTGCGTGTTCCATCTAATTTCTAATTCGGTATTTGATATATGAAAATGAAATGTAGCCGTTGGGATTTGAGGAGTAAAGGAGTCGAATTGACACTCAATTCTAAAAGACTGCAATCGGGTAGTACAAAAAGTGTTCGACTTGAATTTAAGTGGACTTAAACGAGCTTAAGAAACTAAGCTTGAGTTCGACTTTTCGACACGATTTCGGCCTCTTAATTTTGAACAACAATAAAATAATAAAATAGAATAAAATTTAATCTAAATACTAAACTAGTTATCTCGATCTTGAAATTGGCTCGACTAGCTCGACTCGATTCGACTACTAAAATTTCATGTAAACAATTATTTTTATAAACAATTAAATAGTAAACGAGCCGGTAAGTGAGCCCAAATTAGATACGAGCTATGCTTATTTATCAAAGAAACTTATTCTTGAATTCGATTATGACGGATTATCACCAACTCGAACTCAATATTTAACGAATTGGTATTGGGATGTACCTGACATGATGTTGAATTGAGTCTTCCTCGTGTCCTTGTCAAGCCCAGTAGGCCCAATCGCCTCCGACCACCCAGCCAAAATATTAACCCCCGGCCCAATCAGATCCGGCTTCAAAATCTCGGGCGTCACCAGGTTCGGCCCTCTCGAGCTAAAAGCCGCCACCACCGGCGACGGCCTGACGTTCAGCACCGTCCCCCCAAAAGAGATCAGAGCCGTTGGATTCTTCTCCGTCAACA
>JAYMTQ010002210.1:0-11863 GCA_036897385.1 Geranium incanum
GAATCATTTCAAATCTGGTTTGGTAAATCAAATTGGACAACTTCTATTATAATTTCTTAAACCATGGGTATTTTAGTCATTTCACAAAAAATGTCAAGGTACTGAAAAAGAGAGAAAAGTAGTTAGATTATGAAAGTGTCATTTCGCTATAGTTAGGTGTAACAAAGTGTCATTATCCCTAACTAAAACAGGTACGATTAAATGATCGGTTTTAACCATTAAAAAGTAGTTCGGTGTTTTTTTACACCGAATCAACCAAAATTTATGGGTGTGACATTTATGCCCATTTTTTTATTAATTCATTAAATCAATTTTGAGAAGCCCTGTACAATGAAAATGAGACGGTGCAAAGACGATTCCGAAAAGTCATATCGGAAATAAATACTGATTCTCTGTCTTGCTTGATTCGATTTGTATTAGAGTAAGATTTAGAAATTATAAAGTAAACGTCGAAACGAAAGAAGTTAATGAGGTGAATGTTGTTGCGGCAGAGTCAGTGTGAATGAAATTGAAAAATAGGCAAAAGTTTTTGTGTGGAGATAAAAAATATCATTTGAGAAGATAAAAAAAGATATCATTTATAATATATGAATGATATTAAGTGCGATATGTAGTAAGTGAAATTTTATTTTTAGTTTATTCAGTTAACCAATAGTTTTTATCATATAAATCGTATTCAAAACAAATTTGATTGATTCAATTAAAATTAAAACTACCGTAACTTAACCATAACACCATAATCTAACTATAATTTATGATTTTTATTTTGGTTCGATTTGATTTTTAGTTATGTATCAATTTCTGGTTTAAGATGGACACCTTATCGGCTATGTCTCGGTTTCGGTCTAATTATTTAAAATTTTATTTCTCGCGAATCAGAAGTATCCAAGATTCACGTCAATCTCGTCACTATTTTCGTCTCATATTAAATAATAACGGCACTGTTTTCGCTTCTTTTATTATTATATTTCTTTCGCCAAAACCTTTCCTTTTATTATGATTTTTTTTTAATTTTTTCTCAGTGTTTTGTTCTCTCAGTAACGGTTCTCCGGAAACTGTAGATCAGGCGATCTCGTTGCTCGAATTCTGAAAAAAAATTTCTCGGTGAGGACTGTGAATATCTGTTCCAATTTAATTTGCGTGTCTCGGTTCATTTTCGATTAAATCTGAATTAGAAACTGTAATTCGCTAAATTGTGTGCTGGAGGATAAGGTTTGTGTGATGTTTGTTCCACGATTTTCTTGTACTTTCTTGGTTATTTTCTCACTGAACTTTCTCTCACAGATCATCGCCACTTGTGGTGGAGAATTTGTGATTCGTGGTGGTGTTTGGAGGATTAGAGCTCGTTGAATCAGTACCGTAGCTGAGACTCTTGAGAGTTTTGTTTCTCAGATGAGTTTTCTGGGGGTTTCGATTTCGATTTCGGTTTCTTGTTCACAGTGATGGGTTGTGTTTATTCGAGAGCTTGCATCGGCGAGATTTGTGCTCCGAGGGACGCGCGGATCAAGGAGACTGGGAATGCGAGAGGTTCTGGTTTTCCTGTGTTCTCGCCAGCGAGCTCAGATGGGCACGAAGGTGAAGCCAGAGACCCTACGAACCCGTTGACCTTGGCGAGAGACTCCGAAGCCGGAATCACCAGGCTCCGGAGGGTCTCGGCCCAATTTCTGCCTCCAGATGGGTCTCGAACGATCAAGGTCGCTTCTGCTAATTACGAGCTCCGGTACTCGTTCCTCTCCCAGAGAGGGTACTATCCTGATGCTCTTGATAAGGCCAATCAGGACAGTTTCTGCATCCACACGCCGTATGGGACGAACCCAGATGACCATTTCTTCGGGGTCTTCGATGGGCATGGCGAGTTTGGGGCTGAGTGCTCACAGTTTGTGAAGAGGAGGTTGTGTGAGAACCTGCTCAGGAACAGCAGGTTCCATGTCGATGCTGTGGAGGCTTGCCACGCTTCGTTCTTGGCCACGAATTCGCAGCTGCACACGGATATGTTAGATGATAGCATGAGTGGAACTACTGCGATCACCGTGTTGGTCCGAGGGAAGACGCTGTATGTTGCTAATTCGGGCGACTCGAGGGCTGTTATAGCGGAGAGGAGAGGGGGTGATATTGTGGCTGTTGACTTGTCGATTGACCAGACACCGTTTAGGCCCGATGAGCTCGACCGGGTTAAGCTCTGTGGAGCTAGGGTTCTTACCTTGGATCAGATTGAAGGGCTGAAGAACCCGGATGTGCAGTGTTGGGACACTGAGGAAGCGGATGATGGTGACCCCCCGAGGCTGTGGGTGCCGAATGGGATGTACCCGGGTACGGCTTTTACCAGGAGTATTGGAGATTCGATTGCTGAGACAATTGGGGTCGTTGCTACCCCGGAAATTGTGGTCCTGGAGCTGACGCCGGATCATCCTTTCTTTGTGATTGCTAGCGATGGGGTGTTCGAGTTTCTTTCTAGCCAAACTGTGGTTGAGATGGTAAGGTATCTATCTCTTCCATTTCGTTGCAATTGCATTATCTGAATGATTAAATGCATCAATTCCATTGAATAGACGCCTATAGCAGATTTTTTTAATGTGGCCTGACCCATTATTGATGAGCACAAAACCTAAAACACAACGTGATTGATCACTTAGTTCATTAAGCTATATTAGTAGTTAGTTGTTTTTAGGGTTCTTAACAGTGTTTATATCCAAAGGTCCAACAAAACAACCATTTTAGTTGTGCTAATATTTATCTATGTCATGGTCATAGCAGTAGCATGTGAAATTGTGACTTCTAAGGAGGTGAACATACATTATTTTCATCATATTTGTTTTGCTTTTGTTTTTATAATCTTCGCTTGATTATGTTTTCGCACATGGATATCTAGATATACTTGATGTTGGTAGGATTCCTTTTTTTCCCACTAAAATGCATTTATTAGCTCAGTGGGATCCTCAGAAGCCTGTTGCATTTCATCTGAAAAACATGCCAAATAGTTGCGATCAGACTATCAAATTGAAATATCAGCGTATTGAATGACACTTCTTTGATGAAAGCATGCCATTCCTTTTTAGTTACTTCGTTGACTTACTAGATGGCGTCTTCCAACTTTTCCTTATTATGGAAATGAATAATGATGTTAATGTCATATGCTCGTGTAGTTACTGCCACTCTGTGAACTTGGTTTGCTTGCGTACTTTGAGAGAATCACAAACCTCACTTTAAGTTTTTCTCTTTGTTATTTTGCCCCTATGGTAGGTAATAAGTTCTTAGAAGTGTCCTCAAGATTTTGTTTTTGTTAATAGAATTATATATGGACTCTTTCATAATCATAATATTGTATTGCCTCAGTCTATATTGAGCATTTTATCATAAAACCTTGAGAACTATGCTAACTTTCCTTTATTCTTGACATTTTGGTCTTCTCATAAAACATTTGAGACATATATGTTCAAATAATGGTTCCAAAATCTCTTTTGGCTTCTTTCAGCAATATCCATGCAATTGCTACTACTAAAAATGCACCATTCTGGTATTAAAAAAAATCCCACGTCAATAGTTGGTATCATATGATGGCTTAAGCTTCTGCATCCATAAGGGTACCCTGTAGAGCATTAGATACTTCTACTGATAAAAATATATAAACCTTACTATGTATCTCTGGGAGTCAAGATTGATTGTTATTATCCACATGTGAGGTTTACAACAAGGGCAAAAATTTATTATGCCACCTGCATGCTGTATATTTGGTAAACCCTAGCCACGTGTATTCTTCTTTTGTTATCCTCTTAAGTTTAAAAACATGGGTTTTTTTTATTTGGCTGTTCTTTAAACTGCGGTGTCATAATTACACATGGATAGGGTAACGGTAATTGGATTCTACCGTGTCCAAAAACTTTGGTTGAAGTTGAGTGGCTCATTTTATCAGATGAAACATATTTTTTGGAGCATACAACACAACTGGTCAAATAAAATAGGGACTCATAGGTGGTGATGTCCAAGATTGCAATTACTTTACCATGGCCTTTGAGAAGAGTGCATTATTGGTCCTTATTGATGACAATAATTTTCATGATGCTCATTGATTTCGGTTGTCATTTTCTGAGTATGCTTTTTTTAATTGGTTACACAAAGATGATGCATGCCATTACTTCTTTTCTTTTTATAATTTACTCCAATTATCTTTACGTTCCTCTCAGAAAAAGATGTCTAAAGAAACTGAAATTATGCCTAATTTATTTTTGTCTGTCACCAAATTCCTCATATTACACTAATTTCCAGGTTGCAAAATTTAAAGATCCCCGTGATGCATGTGCTGCAATTGTAGCAGAATCTTATCGACTATGGCTACAGTATGAAACTCGCACAGATGACATTACTGTGATTGTTGTGCATATTAATGGGCTGACGAACGTAAGAGGGTTTTCTCTCCGAAACATATATTTATTTTTAAGTTTGTATATTTAATGGTTAGTGAACTAGTGTTACGTGTTTTTCTTCTGTTAGTCGGCTGCTTCTCAATCGGTGAGTCCTGGTTCCATCTTAAGACCCCCTGTGCCTCAAGTTGTAGAGTTGACTGGGGCAGAATCTCCCTCCATGGGCTGGAGTTCTAGAAATCAACGTGTAAGGCATGATTTATCAAGGGCACGACTCCGTGCCATTGAAAGTTCTTTAGAGAAAGGGCCAATTTGGGTTCCTCCATCTCCCACTAACAGGAAGACTTGGGAAGAAGAGGTAATCCCCATCCTGCGCTGGTAAAAGATATATGAAATACCTTATACACCATGTGTTTCTGTGGTTGCTAATAATATCCATATTAATATGCAACAGGCACACATTGAACGGGCATTGCATGATCATTTCCTTTTCAGAAAGCTCACTGATTCCCAATGTAATGTTTTATTGGATTGCATGCAAAGACTTGAGGTCCAACCAGGGGATGTTGTGGTTCAACAGGTAGACTTCTATTCTACACAACTTCAGTGGCACTTGGGGTGTCAATTGACCCCATTATATTTCTTTTGCCTTTTATGTATATTAATCACACTATTGATATCCCCAAAACATTGTATTTTATGCATTATATTCTTTAAGTTCCTCTTTCTATGACCGACACTCTTAAGAAGAATAGTTTAAGTACCATACGGGGTACACTAGATTAACCTCTAAATAGTACACCACACTTGGATGCATAGACAAAATTGAGAATATTTGCTTCATTGAGCTTGATAAGGTTCATATATACAGCATTTAAAGAGCTACCATATGCACAGGGAATTTTTATATTGAAAATGGCAAGCTGTTAATGACCTCTTCAATGTGCACGCACAATCCAAATTGCCTACTCAATCACTTGCTCTTCTTCATACAATGAGAGCACCTTCTATACAGGGAGAAGACCTATGCTGAATGGGAAATTGATTAGTCATAGGAAACAAATAGGAAATAATCAAATAATCTAAACAAACAGAATAAATCTAGGAATAGAAACACCAAGAATAGGAATTACTTCTAACAGTACCAATTGCCTTTGGGTTCCAGTTCCAAGAAAAAATACAATGCCCTTTTCAGATGATCTTTTTCTGATTGTGTAGTCACTACAGTGGTCTAAAGATATCATCTTTTGCAGGGTGGCGAAGGTGATTGTTTCTATGTTGTTGGTAGTGGAGAATTCGAGGTTTTAGCAACCCAGGTGCTCATTTATGTTCTATATGGTGGCTTCAGCTTCCTTTACTGTTTATGGATTCATTTTTGAAAAAATATATTCAGTTTCTTTGGTATCCTGTATCCAATTGATCTCTTGTGATTGGTTGATTGCTAATCAAATATCATCATTGCAGGAAGAGAAAAATGGAGAGGTACCAAGGGTTCTACAGCGTTATACAGCAGAGAAGTTATCGTCCTTTGGTGAGCTGGCACTAATGTGAGATATTTCTATTCACTATATTTATGTGTTAGAAAAAGCTTTATTGATGATCAACTGAGTGTCAATAGAATATTCGTCAAAACATTGATTAAGCTGAATATTTGCATAAACATGATTAGAGCACTTTATTACTTTGTAATGTTGATTAAACTGACAAGTCATGTGACTCATGCCCCATGCAGTGCCAACGGAAAAATGATAAAGCAAGCTAGTTTAGACAAGTAGATGAAACAATTATGCAAATGAATATAAAACTGAACGAGTTCACTGATAATCTAAGTTAGTTTGATAAACATAGATTAAACCAATCTATAGTCTTATATTACCATTTAGCCAATGATTACAATACTTTCTGATCATAAATCATTGACCTACACCCATGACTTTTATTTTGGCTGTTTTTAAATGTCGCCAGTTTTCGATCTGTTCATACTCGTTATGGTCTATATGGGATGCATGGCATTGTAGGTATAACAAACCTCTTCAAGCTTCTGTTCGGGCTGTGACAAATGGAACTCTCTGGGCCCTAAGAAGAGAAGATTTTCGAGGAATTCTGATGTCGGAATTTTCAAACTTATCATCCTTGAAGTTGCTTCGATCAGTAGATCTTCTCTCAAAGTTAACCATCTTACAGCTGAGTCACATTGCAGAATCCCTTTCCGAAGTTTCCTTTTCAGACGGAGAGACAATAGTAGAAAGGGTAAGTTTGCCTTTTATAAATAATACAATCTCCTTGCCCACCTTTACTCTTATCTTATGAGTCTCCAACATGTACTTGCAGAACAATGACCTCTCTGCATTGTACATCATTCAAAAGGGACGAGTGAGTATCACATTTGACTCGGACTTAATTAGAAACCCAAATGCCTGCAGTCTCAAGTCGGATAATGAAAAAGAGGATGATAATACGGAGAGCCATAAAGAGCTTTCAATAGAGAAGGAAGAAGGGAGTTATTTTGGTGAATGGACACTTCTCGGTGAACATGTAGGCTCCCTGAGCGCAGTTGCAATGGGCGACGTCGTGTGTGCCTTTTTAACCAAGGAAAAGTTTGATTCAATTGTTGGTCCTTTGACAAAACTTTCACAAGATGACCAGAGGTGTGTTTTAATTTGATATATTAAATGATTTGGCATATATTTATTATTATGTCTAGTGATTGTATTTTTAATTTTTTTTTATCGGCAATAATTGAAGATATCCTACACTACTAGCATGTCTAGTGATTGTATTTACTTGCATCTTCTAGGTCAAGGGGCAATTCTTTAGATCTTTCAAGGGAATCCATGAAAAATATCGATCCTTCAACTCTTGCCAAAGTCCAACTCTCTGATTTGGTAGGTGGCATATCTACTTTGCAGTTACTTGTGCATATATATTATCGGAAAGTTGGTATGCTTTCAGAATTCATTTGATGATATTTAATGTTTAGGAGTGGAAAACGGGATTGTATTCAACTGATTGCAGTGAGATTGGGCTTGTACTTCTCAAAGAGCCAGGTTGGTTTTTTCATCTTATGTCACAATAACCTACTGCATTCATGCATGCCCATGCATACTTATGTACATACACATGCATGGGAAGATTCAGGTGAATAGATCAGTGTGGGCACAATCTTGTAGTATTTAGAACAATCACTTATTCCATTTTTTGATTGGCAGCACCTGGTGGTCAATATACAAGTATTTTATAAAAAAGCTAAAAATGTATACAGATATGAAAGGTATTTACTTGTTTTCTTTATAAATATTTTAATCGGGGCGCATTCAACCAATGGAGTGGCTGTGGATTGCCACTGCATGCATGCATTCATATTCATAATATTACTTGATGCAAACAACTTTTCGAAGTAAAACCATGGATCATTTTTTGAAGTAATGGATTTAGTTGATTGTGTACTTTTTGTGGAGACGGGTAATCTTTTCATAATATTAAAATGTATATACTCAACTGCTGATGAAATTCTTCAACTGTATTGGCTATCAGAAAATTTGCTTAGCTTGAAAAGATTTTCAAAGCAGAAGATCAAAACGCTGGGGAAGGAGGCACAAGTTTTAAAAGAGAAGAATTTGATGAAGAGCATGGGCCCTTCTGCCTGTGTACCTCAAGTTCTGTTCACTCGTGCTAATCGCACACATGCTGGCATTCTGCTGAACACTTGCCTTGCTTGTCCCTTGGCTTCGATTCTTCATACCCCACTCAATGAACAATCTGCACGGTTCTGTGCTGCCTCTGTGGCTGTTGCCCTGGAAGGTTTACACAAGGTTTGATTTGCAAGTGCTTCCTTTACTTATTCATCCTCCAATTCTCCTTTTTCTTATCGTGCGAGTATTGCTGTAATAATTCTCCCTTATTTTCAGAATGGTGTTCTCTACAGAGGCGTATCCCCCGATGTCCTGATGTTTGACCAAACGGGACGCTTACAGGTTGGCAATCTAGAAAAGGCTACTGAACTTGCTCACACCCTTGTTTTTTACACTAAAGAACTTATATCCATGCCTATAGAAGCTAAAGGATGTGCACTAACTGGTTTTTACTTGTTGAACTGTAGCTAGTAGACTTCAGATTCGGGAAGAAGATATCTGGTGAGAGGACATTTACAATATGTGGGATGGCTGACTCGTTAGCTCCTGAGATTGTTCAGGGAAGAGGTCATGGTTTTTCTGCTGACTGGTAAAGTAGCAACCTTCTTTGTAGTTCTCGTTGTGCTCTTTCTATTCCATTTTCTTAAAACGTAAACTGTTTCTAATTATATTTCTTTAAGTCTATAAGATGCGGTATTTATAAACGAATAAAAAGTAACGTAGGATGATGTGAATCATACTAGAGTTGTGTAAAGGAAAATATTTGCATGGAGATATAAAATTGAATACGACAAGTGTCAATAACTTTTCCTATTTTAATAGCATTGTTATTCGAAATTATGGAAATGAATATGAACTGATATGTAACTTCCAAAATGTATAGGTGGGCTTTAGGGGTCTTGATCTATTTCATGCTACAAGGTGAAATGCCATTTGGGTCATGGAGAGAAAATGAGCTCGAAACTTTTGCAAAGATTGCGAAAGGACAACTGACGCTTCCTCACACTTTCAGCACCGACGCTGTGGATCTCATCACCAAGGTATCTCTTCAAATTTAACACTATATATATATCTTTCTATTTTCGTCGTCTTATGAAGTGTAAGATATTTCACAAGCCTTGTTCTAATCTGAACAAACAAATTGTTCAGCTACTCGAAGTTGACGAAGAGAAGAGGCTTGGGAACCAAGGTTCCAGTTCCGTCAAAACCCATCCATGGTTTAAGGACGTTGACTGGAAAGCCATTGCTGATGGTAGCATTACCGCCCCTCCCGAGATCAAGTCCCGTATATATCAACAATTGGAAGGTTTCTCAGATGACATCGTCGTTCCTCAAGTACCACCCGCTGAGGAAGTGGAAGAACTCAACACCCCCGAGTGGCTCGATGACTGGTAGAGAACGGTAACGTGAGCTCGATACCTTCTTCATCGTGACGTTTACTCGTAGCTTAGTCAAAATTATTGAACTGAAGAACAAAAACCAGTGCAGAAAATGAGGAAGAGCAAGTTGCAGAAATGAGAATTCCCATATTCACTTGATTTTTGGACACTCTATCTGAAGAGAATGTTATTATGGAGAGAGAAGCTAATATATTTTTTCTTTCTATCAGTTAATTTTGGTATATTTTTATTTTCTCAGTCCTGTAAATACATATATGTGTAAAGGAATGATGTGTCTCTGGTTCTCCCACAAACCATTTGTAATGTCATTGCTAAAGAGCACTGCTTAACTTTCCTTTGGGAGAAGTATATGTGTAATTTTAAGTTACTCTTTGGAAGTTTTAAGAATATCCAACTGAGAATTACATATATAATCTTTTTCGGAAATTAGGAATGCCAACGAGCAGAGTTTATTAATTACATTACTTACCTTGTTGAATTGAGAGAGCGCGTTAGGTTAAGAGTATTTTGTCTGTTTATAAAATGATAATACAATGCGTGCAGGTCAATTCAGTGATCTTGTTTTCTGTTTAATTAGAAACACATGGTCTATATCATGTTCAAAACTTTTTGTCATCTTTATTAAAGTTTATTATTATTTTTGGTTGAAATAAATTTTTTTTTATATTTCTAGCTTGAAATGATTTTTTAAGTTTCATACTCACACAAATTTGTTATGACCATGTTTGATGAGTTTTGCCATGCTTTGTTGATAATTGTTTATGTAAGATTCAAGCCTCGTCATTTGCATGATAAAAATGTTAAATACAATAAGACAAATATATCTTGATTATTAATACATAAAACATATAATAATAAATTTATGCAACCATGGGTTAACATCAAATCAATGGGTTATATTATATCCTTTTGTCTAGGCACAATTGGTCTTTATTTATTTTTGCATGATTTGGCTTTGATGAGCTTTATTATACTTTAATAGCTATAACTTTTCATATTTAATTGGATTTTTCGGCTAAAAGAACCAAAAGATGAGAAGCATACTTTTGACACTTGGAACATTACAAAAATAATTGTCTTAACAACAGGGATTGATCAGCTGCCCAACATAATTAACATAATTAACTAGTTGTAATTTTTGTTTTTCCTAATAATGTTGATAATGAAATAAATTATGTATTAATAAAGTAGAGAGCAAAACCAACAGAAAGAAGACAAAAATTTAAATTATTACTTTTGAAATTAACAGTAATGACAACAAACAAAACAAAATTGTAATTCAAGGTGTGATGACGTAATGGACTTTGATTTAATTTAATATGAGAAATAGTTAGATAAAAGAAATATATTATTTTGTGAGAGTAGTCCCCATTCCCCAACTTGTTTGAAAACAATTCGCATTGAAAATTGATTTTATTGAATAAGTCAACGATAGAGGATTCAGCTCCTTAAATTATTATTTTCCAATAACTTATATTTTCTCCTGATTTTTTGAGTCAATCATTTTATGCTACTTAATTCTTGAGAAATAAATATGATTAATTAAAAAAAATGTACAGATGCAGAGTTCATGAATTATTGATAAGCAGATAGGAGATTATGACAACCTGATTCTCTTCGCTCTCTTTTTAGAAAAGATTATATAAGAAAAAAAGTAACATGCATTCTTCATAAAACCAGGGTGGCACCAATTTCATTTAATTTACTATTATAATCCAAAGCCTTTTTTATTTTAATTATTTCAATAAAAAAATTGCATGGCATATAGTGATTTATTTGAATTTAAATGAATAAAATAAAATTCACCTTTTCAAAATAAATATAAGCAAAACTTGGGAAAACAAATAGTATGATTATTTTGGTTCATAAAATGATGATATTTTAATCAAAAATATAAATAGTGATATACTTGGTATTAAAATGATAATATTTTGTCCCGAGACACTTCAACGATTACATATCACACTATTTATGGTAAGGTTAGGAGTTCAATCTTGCTGGAAAGATTTGTAGTGTATTTTATTTAAGTATATTATTTTAATTAGAAATAAATTTAAAATAACACATGTGTATTTAATTTAAATCATTCTAATACTTTAAAATACATATAATTAAATACAAAATCAAACAAAACAAAAGTTTAGACTAAATTGATTACTTTCCTGAATTGCTAAATTATCCAAAAAAACAAACCAAAAAAAGTTGTATCACACTATCAAGAATCAATCTTATCTACATCGAAGAAACTAAAAAACAAGCGATCAAAGAAACTAAAACATAATCAAGATTATAATTATACAAGTAATGTTTTAGGTTCTTGATTTGTGTTTTCGGACTCTTGTAATTGGTTCTTCTTTTCTCTATCAGCAAACCACTCGACCGTCTTTTTTGCGATCGGCAGCCAAATCTTTCTCGCATTCGTTTCCCTCACATTCTCGTGCCCCAAACAAGACTCTTCCGCGGCTCTGTTCTT
>JAYMTQ010002211.1:0-11862 GCA_036897385.1 Geranium incanum
ACTAGTATCCAACTCACTTTGACAGGAGGGTCTACCGAACCAGGCTCTGATTCAATTGTTGGGTAGATTCAGGCCTTACTTAGTAGGAGTACCCAAGGAAAGCATGTGCACATTAGAACTCACATTTAACTCAAACAGTGACCGATTAAATTTAGGGTCTAATGTGTATATAAATCATCGTTATACCTTATAATCTTCGGATGTGAGTCTTTAAACTCACATGTGAACCTAACTGTTCGAATGTAAAGAAAAAGACACGTAGGTACACCAAAATTATATTTTTGTATTATAAGTACACCCAATTTTTACTTCATCTTTCCCGCTCGCTCATGTTTATATTTTCCTCATATTTAGTCGCAATTTGAGTCACTAAGAATGACAAAGATGGGACCTTCATTAATTTAAGTTCGAATATACCTATGTTAGAAAAACAAAGTTTTTGGTGGACTTAAGTGTCCTTTCCCCGCAATTTTAGTACTAGTAATGTGAGTGGGCTTTGTTTGGGCTTAACATGGGCCCAAATTTAACAAACGATGAATAATAATTTACCTGATGGGCTTGTGGAGGAAGGGCCTGACCTCCGGCAACAACAGCAACCAGTAAGATGCAACAAGCCAATGAGGAGCCTCTGTAGCTATTGTTCATTGCCATTTTAAAATCCTCTTTCTTCAGCTCATTTGTAGCTTAGTTCCTCTCTAAAGAAGCTTATATAGCATTTTCATTAAATCAAATTTTGGTTTCAAAACAAAAAAGTAGTACTTTACTTGAGGGGCTAAAAAGTTCATATTCCTCATAACTAAGCCTTTTTATGTTCTTACAGTCCAAGCAGGTTACTTGACTTTCACTTATGCTCCTTTTAGGTGATAAAGTAATCATATATATGCTGATACATGTCTCTTTATTAAGGTAAAGCATCTCTTAATTGTGAACTATTAATAGTTTGTCTCCAAATATAGTTAAAGCTATATTCTAAAATGGGAAAATGACAAAAACTTAATGTATGTTATCACACTTTTGCAATAATGTGTTATGTATTATGATAATGACAAAAAGGTGTTGTATTATACAAATATGACAAAATTGCATTCAAAATTAAGAGTTTTTACTAAAGTTTTTATAAAAATATTTTAAACTAAAATTTGTATAACCAAACTTTGTACTATAATATTTTAGTTAAATTAATTTTAAGTTAACAATTTCTTTGTTTTTAATTCTTAATTTTAGTGACGATTTCGTCAACATCACTATTTTGCCAGTTCCCCTTCTAAAATTTGTCTGACGCAGGAATAATAGTTTCTCTGTTAAATCAAGATTTGGGTTAGGCCCAATTGACTACCACTAGTAAAGCTCAAGCCGAAGCCCAGAAAAACTACCTATAATTTTTTTTTACCAATAGTAAAGTACACAACATGCTCTTGAAAAAGTGTGACAATCTACATCACTATTTTGTCATTTTCCATTCTAAAATTTGGGCTCTCGGTTAAACTAAGATTCGGGTTAGGCCCAATTCACTACAACTAGTAAAGCCCAAGACGAGGCCCGGAACAACTACCTACAATTTACATTATTTAACGCTAGAATTGAGACATACGATTTTGTAGGTAAGGTTTGTTAGTTGGGTTCAAAAGAGGCTTCTCTTGTACTATTCATTCATAAGATCTCATCTCATGTTGTTCCTGAAAATGACCAAGACCGTGGAGAGTCCTCTTCTCACTTATGATTACTTGTTACGTACAGTATCTAACTACGAACATCTAACTCTGACAGCTACATCTCCACAGATTAAGATTGTGACTCTCCCACACAATCAAAACGCAAAACCAAACCAACCTCTGCAACCACAGCAGAAACTCTCACATGTCACCTTTTTTACTTTTACAAGCAATCAGCTAACATTTTACAAACAAGACACAGAAGCAATTGTTTCTTCTACTTCATGTGGTTAAGGTGATGATTAATTAGAGGAATGCAATTCATTGGTCCTGATTAAGCAAAGATCTAGTCATGAGAGAGTTAGAGAGATTGATTGTCTTTGACATCACTCTAAAGTTGTTCTAATTGCTTCTTCTTGTTCTCTTGCACTCATTTTTTTTCTTCACAATAATCAAATTGCAAATAAAAAAATTACCCACCATTTCAATCACATACCTACTCAACCAAACACCCAATTCTTCACCTCCCTATATATGCACTCCAGGTTTTTCCATCTTAGACCCACTCACAGCATTTTCTTGCTTAATTTCACATTTTGTTTAAACATCAAATCTTGAATTAACAAAGTTAATGTACCTGAATATGGGTCTGCTTTTGGGGTTCTTTTTGTCCTTGGCCACCTTGTGCCTCCTTCCTGAAATTGGAAATGCTAAGGGTCATGAGAGTGTAACAAGGCACTACAAATTTGAAGTATGTCATGCACACACATTTTCTACGCTCAAGCTAATATTAATAGCATTGTGATTTTATTTTTATTTTTAAATGTTTGTTTTCTTGTTGGCAGATTAAGCTGCAGAACGTGACGCGACTGTGCCACACCAAGACTATCGTGACAGTGAACGGGGAGTTTCCTGGACCGCGCATAGTGGCTAGGGAGGGCGACAGGCTCCTTATCCAAGTGGTTAACCATGTTCAAAACAATATCTCCATTCATTGGTAATGTAACTGACCAGAAGTCGGATTGTTACTTCTGAATCGCATGTTTTAAATGTGTGTGCTATGACTATGACTATGACTATTAGGCATGGGATTCGGCAGACTCAGAGCGGGTGGGCTGATGGACCTGCATATGTGACTCAATGCCCCATACAAACAGGGCAGAGCTATGTGTACAACTACACCATTGTTGGCCAGAGAGGCACTCTCTTCTGGCATGCACATATCTCTTGGCTAAGAGCTACCCTCTACGGCCCGATTGTCATTTTCCCCAAGCACAACTCTTCATATCCGTTTAAGAAGCCCTACAAGGAAG
Source organism: Geranium incanum (assembly GCA_036897385.1). Classification (NCBI taxonomy): domain Eukaryota; kingdom Viridiplantae; phylum Streptophyta; class Magnoliopsida; order Geraniales; family Geraniaceae; genus Geranium; species Geranium incanum. The sequence continues at coordinate 2,966 of JAYMTQ010002211.1, forward strand.
TTCCCATAATCTTCGGTAACTACACTATTCACCTAAGAGTCATGCAGTGAAAAAAAAATGCAAAAAGGGTTGTCTTGTAAAATAGTCTTACACTATACCATTTGCTTAAAATTTCAGGGGAGTGGTGGAATGCGGATCCTGAGGCAGTCATTAACCAAGCCCTCCAAACCGGTGGCGGTCCAAATGTTTCTGATGCCTACACAATGAATGGGCTTCCAGGGCCTTTATACAACTGCTCTGCAAAAGGTTCATATCATTCTTAAGCTATTTTTTGGAGATTTTCAATAATATTTTGATTTAATTCTGTAAATGGGTTTTCAGACACATTCAAGCTGAAAGTGAAACCAGGGAAGACATACCTTCTCCGCCTGATCAACGCTGCACTTAACGACGAACTCTTCTTCAGCATCGCCAACCACAGCCTCACAGTCGTTGAAGCAGATGCTGTGTATGTCAAACCCTTTGCGACCAATACGATCCTCATTGCTCCGGGACAGACCACAAATGTTCTTCTCAAGACCAAGCCCCGCTTCCCAAACGCTACTTTCCTCATGACAGCCAGGCCATATGTCACCGGCCAAGGCACATTCGACAACTCCACAGTTGCTGGTGTCTTGAAATACCAAACCCTCCATTCAACTGCCTCAGCAAAGAAACTAACCTTATTCAAACCAAGTCTGCCAGCTCTCAATGACACTTCCTTTGCGACAAAATTCACAACCAAACTCCGCAGCCTGAACACTGCCCAGTTCCCAGCCAATGTCCCCAAAACTGTCGATAAGCGCTTCTTCTTCACAATAGGCCTCGGAACAACCCCATGCCAGCAGAGCAACCAAACCTGCCAAGGACCCAATGGAACCATGTTTGCAGCTTCTGTTAATAACATATCTTTTGCTCTTCCAACAACGGCAATGCTGCAAGCCCACTTCTCAGGGCGGTCAAATGGCGTCTACTCCTCCAATTTCCCGACTAGCCCGAAATTCGCATTCAACTATACAGGCACGCCACCGAACAATACTATGGTGGGCAATGGAACCAAGCTTGTGGTTCTCCCCTATAACACCAGCGTCGAGCTGATCATGCAGGACACGAGCATCCTTGGTGCAGAGAGCCACCCTGTCCATCTCCACGGCTTCAACTTCTTCATCGTTGGCCAGGGCTTTGGCAACTTTGATGCTAACAAGGACCCTGCAAAGTTCAATCTCATTGACCCTGTTGAAAGGAACACCGTGGGTGTGCCCTCTGGAGGCTGGGCTGCTATACGCTTCCTAGCTGACAATCCTGGTAAAAAACTGAACTAATTATTAGAAACAAGTTTCAATCTCTATCTTGATTCTTGAATCAGCTAAGCACTGTGTTTGGTTGCTGATTTGTTTGTGATGACAGGGGTTTGGTTCATGCATTGCCATCTGGAAATCCACACAAGCTGGGGCTTGAAGATGGGTTGGTTAGTTTTAGATGGAAAGCTTCCCAATGAGAAGCTGCTTCCTCCTCCAGCAGACCTTCCCAAGTGTTGACACTTGACAGACATGGCACTCTTACCAGATACTGCCCTCGGATTTTTATTTATGTTACATGTTATGGTTTTATGACCTTTATTTTTTTGTGTGCTTATTCACCATTGATCCCTGTATTTTTTTTTCAAGTGGAAACCAAAATACTACAGTTTTCTTTTTGTACTATTCACATATGAACATTTAGTGAGAAGCCCATAATAATGCCAAATTCTTCTGTCAGCTAAACAAACACCAGGACAAAAGGGAATGTTGTATCACAATTGTCTTACATAGAGACAGAAAATTATTGTCACACAAGAACAAGAAAATTATTCAAGTACCAAATTTGGAATTGGAGTAAGGCTTGCCTTTATAGGAGCTAGAATCCTTGTCGTGTCACCCTTCTTCAGCAGTCATTGTTTCTACTGCCTATTTTCAATTAGAATGGATGAATTAGTCGGCCAAAAGCATTGACATGTACGCAAAATCTCTTAAGATCTTCACCTTGGTTGTTGTATTGCCGTCCTGTCCTGGCTATGTTGGCCTGCAAATATTATAGTGCCATTTTCACCATCTTGTACGGAATTGGGAGCGCATATCCTTAAAACTCACTAGCTCTGTAATTAAATTATCATCAGAAAGTCAGCAATAAACATATCAACACTCAGAACTAACCCATGAAACAGTTATAGCTATTAAATAATTAGTGTTGGTTCTGTTCAAGTGTATAATCAACTGGAAACCAACGGCTAGACCTATTATGCCATGAGGGAAAGGAGACGCTTGCTCGAAAACAATTCACCTTCCTTGTAGAAATAAATTAATCAATTGAATCAAGACAACCTTGTGCACTAAGATATGTTCTGGAGAATATTTAAAGGCACCTGCACAAGAGCAAACAACATGATCAACGCACAAGAATCTAATAGTTTATGAGATTCATGGATTCGTGCAAGCTCTTTCTCTGTCTCACTCTACAAGTTCTCGCCAATGCTTTTTCATCAACCCAGGCAAACTCAAAACTCTTCAGAGAATACATAGGAGCCGATGACAAACATGTCACGTTTTCGGATGTACCCATCAATTCTCAAGTCGAATTCCACTTCATCCTCTCCTTCGCCATCGACTACACAACCTTATCGTCCAGTCCTTCTCCTACCAACGGCGACTTCAATGTCTTTTGGGACACGGACAGGCTCACCCCGTCTCACGTTTCCTCCATCAAGGGCCAGCATTCGAATGTCAAGGTGGCTATGAGTCTCGGGGGCGATACGGTAGGTAACAACAAAAAAGCAAACTTCACCCCGAAATCAATCAACTCATGGGTAAGAAACGCTATTCGTTCAATAACCGAGATAGCAAAGCAGTATAGTCTGGATGGTATCGATATTGACTATGAACACTTCCCACCAGAAGCAGAACCTGATATATTTGCAGAGTGCATAGGTCAACTTCTGTTCTACCTCAAACAGCACGAGATTGTGTCGTTTGCATCGATAGCGCCATTTGAGAATGACTCGGTTCAGCCACATTACTTGGCCCTGTGGAGAAAATACGGGCATCTGATAGATTATGTTAACTTTCAGTTCTATGCATATGACAAGGGAACAACTGTTTCTCAATTTTTGCACTACTTTGACATCCAGAGCTCTAATTACAAGGATGGTAAGGTGTTAGCAAGCTTCGGGACAGATGATAGCGGGGGTCTAAAACCCGATGATGGATTCTTTAAAGCCTGCAGTCAGCTCAAACAGCAGGGGAAACTTCATGGTATCTTTGTTTGGTCTGCAGACGACTCAAAGGCCTCAAATTTCCGTTATGAGAAGCAAGCACAGGCCCTTTTGGCTGGCACAAAATAATTTCACATACACATTCACATTGTTGTATTTGTTTTTGTTTGATTGTTGATAATGACATAAAAAGGAAACTCATTGTGGATTCACTTGTTGTGTGGTAGAATATCAACTATACACCAATAATAAATAAACACTAGATTTGTGAATGAAATCTCTTTATAAATAACATATCTATGCTGAGTAGGGTTCTCGAATTACCAGTCTAGGTGCCAAAATCAATTGGAGAAAAAGGTCAGACAAAACCCAGGAAGCCATATCCAGCCTCCATATAAATTCTTGATTAAAACTACAGAAATGACTAGTAAATAAGTAATAGATCTTAGCTATCATATATAAAACAAAGCTTGAACGCAGAGAGCATGGCACGAGAAAAGAATGCTAATAAAGAATCAGATATATCTCTATTTAACGAAATATAGAAGAAAGGATGATACTAGGCATCCTTAAATTTGAAAGCAATCAATAATTGTACATGTAAATAGTAAACAGATGTACCTCCAGCTCCAGGCATAACCATTGATCTGGAAATTCCCCGCAGCAACATCTATGTTTTTCTTCTTATTTTCAATCCGCATAATCATGTTTGTCTCCATCTTCGACCTCCCATAAGGGTGTGTCCTGAGCCTGAGCATTGATACAATAAACTTAAAAATGGTTAAGAATCATAAGTTTGGGGCTGTGTAAGTAGTCAAGGCCAAAATTTTGATGCAATTCACCTATTAAAAAAAACTATTTTATTAGCAACAAAGGGAAATTTTATTAGTAAACAGGGAGTAGAGAAACGAAGTACAAAATCCGAACAAACGCATAAAAGTGTATGAAAACATCGAGAGTCAGTATGGACAGTCCGACCATTATAAAAAGGATTTAAGAGTCTGACCAGCGAAAATGTCATTTACTCGTAACAAAGAGAGCGTATAGCCGAAACTATAAGAAGATCACAGAAGAAAAAGTAGGTTCATTACTAAAAGTCTTATAATAGATAATCGTAAAATAAGATCACCAAAAGACCAAACCAGACGTTACTAACGACTGAAACTCGCCGGAGATAGGGATCGATTTGCTTGCCTAATGGGAAAGAAGAGCTCGGCGACATCGAAAGCGAAGATTACCGGTTGTGGAACAATGCATGAGGTAAACACATGGGGATTCTTGTTGTTTAGGACTTGAAGAATTAGATGCATGTAGTAGTTTGATGTTTAATCTTATGGTTTAGTTGGATTATGTTTGAAATAGTGCTCAGTTTCAGTTTGTTTCTTGATAAAATTACTCGGTTTGTAAATCTAAACTTTAGGGCCTTTCTAGTTTACAATTTTCTTTGGGAAGAAATTGTTATGGAACGTGGTTTTTGATGACTGGGATTTCAGATTGTTCACGAGATCTTTACAGGAAAATAAACTTCACACTCACACATCATCCCTTCCCCTGACGAACGTCATCTTCTCCAACTCTTCAAATTCAACAATGGCATAAATGAACCCTAAATTAGAAGGTTGCTCATTCATACAATAGATAGAGGTATTTTTAGGGGTGCTCAAATCAAACCGGAAACTGAGAAACCAACCGGAACCCGGAAGAACCGGAACCGACAAAACCAGTATGATTTCGGTTGTAATGCAAACCGGACTAGCCCGGTTCAGTTTCCGGTTTTGACCAGTCAAAACTGCGGTTAACCGGACGAACCGGTAGTGGTCCAATATTGACATCCTCAGCCCTCAGGTATAAGATTAGCTCCATAACTACTTAACCAACTTTGATTTTATTCATACATGCTTTATTTATATTTGAACTTGATAGTGTGTTAGATACGTATTAAATGCCTTACTGAACCAAACACTTCATATTTCAAATTTTTGCATTCAAAGTCCCACATCGGCCACATCAAAAAACATTATTCTCTTCTCATCTATAAATAAGAAGTGTTTTTACTTCTTCCATCACCAATCTTTGGTTTATCCTCTTTGGATTAGAGCAAATGACTACAGTTTAAATCTTTAATATTTACCAATAAGATTGTTTTTGGCTTTCATGTCGGGAACTAGTATATTTTGATTTATTGAGGGTTAAGTATTCTAAATACGATAAATTAATTGAAAATAGTTTAAAGTTTAAACCGATTGTGGTTAATCGGAAAAACCGGTTGAATTTGTTGGTTAACCGGAAGTTTGGTTTTTAATTATTATTGGTTTGGTCCTGGTTTTGGATTGTGAGAATTGGAGATGACTGGTCCGGTTTTGGTTTCGGTCAATGGTTCTAGTTAACTGGTAATGAGCAGCCCTAGGTAGTTTAGAGATTTTCTTTAATGAAAATATCACATATCAACAAGTGACCAATTTCAGACGTTAAATATGACATAATGCTAACATTTGTCTTAAACGCTAGGCGCTAATCGGGCGGACAACCCCAAAAAGATTAATCGGGGATTAATCGGATTAGGCGCGAATTAATCGGATTTGTATTCTTTTTAATATAAAAATGAATTGTGATATATAAAAACATTCTTCTGGACTCTAAGGTCACCTCGTTACCAAAAAATCACACACTACTATTTTTTCATCCAACTTAACTGACTCTTCCTTTCTACTTCTCCACTCCAATCAATCTTTGAACCAGTCTCAAACACTCGTTGCTCTCCAATTTTCAAGCCAATTTCTCAACACTTTAGGAATCAACCGATGAATTTTGCATATAGATCTACTAATTGAAAACTGAATATATATTTGGGTTTGTGGTCCAAGATTGGGGCTTTTAGCGTATTTTCATCATTTGAGTTTCTGAGTATTGTTTTCGAATTTGATCAATTGGGGCTGATTTTGTTATTGTGGCTGTTTTATATTTGATTTGGGTTGGTGGTCCAATTTTGTTCCCTATGGATGGTCCGCCTCGACCGATTAATCACCGCCTAGCCCGCCTGGACCGATTAATCGGCCGCCTAGCCCACCTAATCGCTTCCACCATTTTGACTGCCCGACTAATAAAAAACGGAACGGAAAAGCCAAAATCAGCGCCTAGGCGGCCGCCCAGGCCGTTTTTTGGAACATTGAGTTCAATAAAAACAACAAATTAAGATGTGAAATCCAATAAAGAATGAAGTTTGTACATTTAAAACATATAGAATGAACCCTGCATATACCAGAACATATACATACTGTCTTGGCAGGTTTATACGTATACATATATACAGAAAGTGACATTAATTACAGCATGGGTAATTAACCATTTGAGTGTTCTATTTCTTTTGTTTTCTATGGTCCTCCCTTGGAATCTTGTTGAGAAAGTCAGAGGAGAATCTGTGGTACTTTCTCTTCATCTTTCTGGCCATGCGACCTGCAAATCTATCCACTTCTTCCTCGTACATCTCGTACACAAATGGAACTGTTTCCATACTCACAATGCCTTGATCCAACAACAAACAGGATCATATTATAAAAGCTGGTTGTAAATTGTAATAATGCAAACACATAATCAATTGCAAATTAAAGCTCTGTTTTTTTATATTGCTGTCATCATAAGAAATGGAATAAGAAAATGGATACCTAGAAAAACAAGGTTGAGGAAGTTGAAATAGTTGCCGACAACGGACAATATATACAGACAGAAAATTGCCTGAAAAGCATACAAAACAAATACGTAAATAATCGATACAGTAAGAAGGAACATAAATAAGAAAATGTGTATATTGATCTAAGGCATAATAAAAATGTACCAGAAAGAAGTAGGGTAGATCTCTTCCGCAGGCAATGTAAATCAATCGTGAAAGTAAGTGGTTCATTCTTGCCCGTAAGGTGGATGCTACTTTTTGGAAATCATGTTCATGTAACTTCAGTTTTGGGATATTGGGACCACTCCTGTTGAACATATATAAATTAGATGCAATTTATTTTGTTTATATATATATTGATGCATTTTAGTGAGAATTGTGAGAACTAATGTAGGGGCGCCATGTGGCAGGGGCAGGTATTTTTCTATAGAAAATCAGTGAACCATATTGGGGAATTGGTTTAAGGAGAGTTTAGAAGAAAAAGCTTTTTTGTCCTCCACATCAGCAACATGTCGGTGTGAGAAGTTCACACAGCTCGCACGGAGGTGGTTGGTTCGCACTAGATCACAACCCTATTTATATATTGGTATGTTTATTGGTACGTACTTACCATCCGAAAAAATCAGAAGCCCGTGACCAAATGAAGCATACAAGCATAGCAGTGATGGAGATATGGCAAACAAGGGTTACAAAGCTATACTCAGCCACCTCAAAGAGAAACCAAACAAGTCCCACGCTCGCCAATATTGCCCCCGACACTTTTCTGTTCCTCCACAGAAGCACATCAGCTACTGTGCATTGGTATCAACATTATAATCTATTAGTATGTGTATTAGTTAATGCTCGAACTATTTAAAAGTTCTAGCTGATAGATACAGATATAAACTTGTGATTAAAGTTGGTTCATTCTAAAACTTTGAAGTTAGGAATGGAGAACCAAACTTGTTATTTAAGTTGATATCTTGACACAGAAATATATTTTCGGTAAAGGTTTAGATAACAATGTTGATGCAGATCAAAAACAACAGTAGGAGAAACTCATAGAGAGAGAGAGAGAGAGAGAGAGAGAGAGAGAGGTTACGTACGTGTTCCTCCGCCCAGAGCAGCATGAATAGGCCTTTGACGACCAAAAAGCTTAGCGGGTGGAGCGGCTCCATTGGTGTCCGAGTCATCCGAAGAATAGATAGGCATGGTGTTAATTTGTCAAGTACGTAGGTTCTTGATTTCTTGGATCGTAAATGAAGCATTTATATACATAAATAGGATGTTCTATCCTTTATGGTCAAGAAAGCTATATACTTAGTCATATTGGATTTCATTTGGTGAAATAAAAAAAGAAGCAAGGAATATGGCATCTTGCGTTGGCCTTGAATTAGGGGTTGCTTTCCATGCCCGCTACATATTTCATATGACCTTAAACTAGCAACGCATATTCGATGCAAGGTATCACCCTTTCACTTGTACCTTGCAGATAATAATTCACAATTTTTGCAATTCTCTGCAATTAGATTTGGACATTATAATCTATGTATACACATCATTTTAACTATAACCCCTTGAGTTTAAGGGGGGATGACAGATAACTTTCTCAAATTACACATCATTTTCACTTAATTACATATAACTAGGTTTTGAGAATTTTAAATACACTAAAGTTCTAATTTTTTTCAAACACAGTAAGATTTTGGTTGGAAAATGTTAAAATGTGCAGAGAAAAGACAAAAATGGCCTTAACACATTCTCAAAATTTCAAATTATGACATCAATTGGCGTTTTGGATTCCCAAGTCAATTTGTTATATTTCTAACATTTTTAACAGTCGTTCGGCAAGTAGGGACAAATCAGCAACCCCAAAATCCAAAACCTTAATCGATGGTATACTTTGAAAATTTGAGAATTTGTCAATGTAGGATTTGTGCCCTAGTCTAACATATGTAATCCAATTGATGTAATGTTTAACATTTCGTGGAATAAATAAATCGGCATTTTATTACTATTGTGTTG
>JAYMTQ010002212.1:0-11860 GCA_036897385.1 Geranium incanum
ATATTATTAAATTAATATATGTAGCTTAATTGTAGAGATCATGGTTGAAGTTAAACATGAAAAAGTAGCTCTCTACCTTAATTTCAATACAAATCACTCTCTATATTATTTTAAATACAGAGAGCACCATTGGAAATGCTCTAAATGAAAATAACTCACGATAAAATTTTGCAATTAACGAAGCAGATGACTACTCATGAAAGTAAAATTGTGTCACCCATATTTTGCAGTCATACACTTTTATTATATTAAAAAAGTTATGGAAAATCACAAGCCATTCAAACGAAGCAATAAATAGAGAAGATGAAATGGTTTTTAAGTATAGCCTTGCTTGTATTTGCGGAAGAGATCTTCGGTTTTGGCGTTCCTAAAGGCACAACAGCCTATGACATAGACACACACAAGAGCTATGAGAGTGATGAGTAATATAATATCAGCTCTTCTCCACTCTCTCTTCAAATTTGCCAGCAACCCCGCCTTGCACGAATCGCAGTTGAAGCACAGCTGCGTCTGGTCGTTGCTCCACTGCAGGCAGTCTTTGTCCGCCGCTGTGTTTATCGGGCTTATCCAGTACGTCGGATTCACGAATGTGAAGCCGCACCCGGTCGGAGGCTTGCAGCAACCTGACTGTTCAAATATAACAAAGAAACTATGCTCACATATATGTAAAGAGAAACAATTATGTATAAACCGAGAGAAGTGTCCAAACTGTCCAAACAGGCGAAATGTTTGTGCATAATGGTGGAATGTTTGGGTTCGGGTAAAACTTTTGCGCTGAGAGTGGAATGTTTGGGACCCTAAAAAACACCGCGAGTCAACTTTCGCACCACGTGGAACTTAACTTGAAACAAAACAAACCGATTTCAACAAACCTCTTCGTTTCACTCGAGTCACTTTGTACCTAAGGAATGTCTTTGTTGAGAAACAAGGGTCAGGATGTATCGCGCGCTGGGACAACGCGCGCGCAGATTTATACTGATCTAACGCCTGAGATTAATTCAGACGATTTGAGACGATTTGGACGTTTGAGCTGGTTCGTACTGGAGTGTATCCCTATGTATAAATATTTAAAATCTTATTTATCTAAATTGATGAATGAAGCTCTCCATATTCTTAACAAGTATTAACATGGTTTACACCTTTTTTTGTTGATTTTGGATGACAATGCTGGAACTTCATTGAACACACATGTCGAATTGAGAGAGTGCAGAATTTGGCATATGGAATAACATATCTATCACTCACCCTCTGATACGGTCCCGCACTTTGGGTTGGGTTTTTGCAGGGTGTGCACTTTGAATCCGTAAACGGGAATCAAGCCGGACTCAAAACAGAGAAATTAGAATCTTGTTAATAGTTTGGTTTTGCTTTTCAATTTCGGTTTGGTTTTGATTCTTAAAACTCAGAACTGCCATTTAACCGGTAAGAAACGAACCAGTTTGCATTACACATGTCCACATCTTGTCCACCCATGTCTATTATTTATCTTGTATTGTTATTTTGTTTACAAAATTTATATTTTGATTGAGTTGTAATAATTAGATCTTAACATTCAATTTTCGTTAATATTTTATATAACTGCAAATTTAATTTTTTTTAGCTATAAATCGAGCCTAAATTAAAAATAAAGATAACCGGTTTGACCGTTTTCTCAATTCCGAATATAGTTCCAATAATTGAGAAACTTTAAGGTCATGTCCGATTTGTTCTGGCTGGTCTGGTTCTAGAAAAGTGCCCCCACTGAATTTTATGGGCATTATGATTTATAGGTGGATTTGTTGGAGAAAACACGGATCTCATTATATCCTTTTGACTCAAAATATTTAACCGCCAGTATTTATAACATGCTTGAACTTTAAACCCAACTAACAAGGTAATCAAATACTAAAAAAATGGTAACAACACTATGATGTTTTAAGAATCTACATTTTAAAAATCTACAACTTGTCCGACTATTAGTCTCCGACTAGTCCCTGATTAATTCCTGATTAATCACTGGATCCAATTTATTTTTCTATGAGTCTTTAAAAAGCGCTCTCCGCCCGACGAGCGCCTAGCAGTTTTTAGAACATTAGGGCGGACTAACATAAACATATATGTGAGCAACATATAGAAATAGAAGGGTAATGTAATGTAATTACCTGTAAGGGAGTAATGTGGGCGTTGAAGAAGTCCTGAGCCATACGGTAGTTCTGGTTGAGCTCATTGCACATACTGGTGGTGCTAAGGCAGTTCTTGATGCGGTCCCACTTGTAAGATCTCTGAACCCTCCTCCGGAGCCACCCGGAGTAGTCGTCGAGGCGGTACTCCAAGTATGACCTGCTTGGCTCCATGTGAGCCGACCCCCTAACAGTCACCATGTAGATAAATATGACCAAAGCAGCAAGCAGCACGATGAGGACCAGCATGGCCACAAGGTAGCCTACAAGCAGCCACGGGACGCGCCAGAATGCCCCAATGAAGCCGGCCATGGCCACCGCCAAGATCAAGATCCCCATCACGATGACAGGCCATTGCATGATCTTCACACACGAGTTGTCCGCCTCGGTCGCCAGCCATATTCCGGCCCCGATCACGGGGATGGAGAGCAGCATCGCCACAAAGTTTATGCCTCCGATCACATTGTTGCTTAGGGCCATTTTTTCTTGGTTCCGTTTCCTACAAAATTGTGTAGGGAGTGGAATAAATAAAGATGGATGGCATTGAGAAGAGAACCTTGGAAAATTGGGGTTTTGAGTTTATTGTGTGTGTGAGACCCACTGAGTTTTGTTCCTTGCCTTGGATCCATTCAAGAGAAAGCGAGTTAAAGCATGTGATGATGGTTGTTAAAGTGAAGTTTTGATGTGTAATGTTGAGGGCTTTTTGAAAAGGAATGACTTGTGCTACCAGCAATTACACTAGTGTAAAAAATATATAGGTACCCATTCCGAGGCAGCTTTATTGCCTCTTTTTGACTTTACTCATCAAGGACTCTGAATTGTCTTACACATACATTTGTGGTTGTGCGAGACAAGAATTTTACTCATTTGCATTCACATACTTTCTTCATCGTTCCATATATAATATAACTCGTATATGTTCATAAACTCAAGTAGTATGTTAAATTCACTCAAAAATATGAACCTTTTATTGAAACAGTGAATCATGTGAAATTTCAATGGAAAATAGTCCATAAACCTTAGACGGAAACGTTTGTTTTTGTTCGTAATTTACATAAATTCAAATTGTACAAGTGTAGGTTAATGATAGAAATAGTGTAGAGAATATTATTGATAGTTGTAAATACTTATGCCTCTATTTATAGATGGGATAAGAAAACTCTAATCCACAAATGAATAGGAAACCTAATTAATATGTAATAGGAATAATCTAGAATAAAATATAGGAAATATAAAATATAAGTCATATATGCCTCTATTTATAGAGGGGATAAAAAAAACTCTAATACACAATTGAATAGGAAACCTAATTATTAGGTAATAGGAATAATTTAGAATAAGAATAAAATATAGGAAATATAAAATATAAGCAATATTCTAACATTGTACTTGGAGAAATTGTAAGAACATGCCATATATTAGCACACTTTTGCAAAAAAATGCCCTGTGCTTTGTTAATTACGAAAATGCCTGATATTTTTCTTTCTTATGATCTCGCCACCTTGGCGCCAACTCATCATTGTTATGAGCTTTGGGTTTAATTTGGGCTCTTTCTTGGTTTAGTCTTGATGATGAATATTGGTCTTCACGAAAATGCTTCATTTTGGCCTAAACACCTATATTTCTACAATAATCTGGAAACACCCGTGAAGCACAAAATGGGATAGAAATAGGGCATTTTCATGTCAAATGGGGACGAAAGTAAGTCCAAATGTGGGTAAGAAGTCGTCAAATAAGTGGTAAGAAATCCACGTATCAACACCCCTACAACTGAACTTTTCTCGTCCCAAGAAAAATGTACAAATAAGAGGAAGGAACAAGGGATAGTTTTCAACCCCGAGTCACCCCGTAGGAGGAGTTCAACATCTCCTAAGGGTTTACAGATGGAATACCCACAAATCCACTATACAAATGCAGTCTGACATGCAATGCAACTAAAGGAAAGTGCTACAACAAATTTAAAACTTATATTGATCTTAGCTAACATGCTGACTTGCAATTTTCTTGGAATTATTGCACAGAAGCTAGAATCAATCAAATTAAGAAAGCACATAAATTCGAGAATTATTTAGGTAACGATAAATCAAGAGTCAAACATGTCTTATTATGCTAAAGTCCCCTATTGTTTCACTACCTTTTTTATCTTTATGACTGCTTTACAGAGATGTTAAAGTTCATATGCTAGGTAAGAGAATTCCCTCTCCACTAATCGTAAGAGACCTAATACCTCGAGTGAATCCATTAGTATGACCTTTTAGGTTTGTAACGTTGGCTTGGACTGAGGGTGTGGAAGGTTAATCAAAAGAGGCTAGGGTGCATACGAATTTAGTTACTTTTCCTCACATTTCCCAAGTACAATTTTATTCGCACTCTACCCATTTAAATAGTAAGTAATTATCCTCCAACTCTTTTCTGCTCCCCAATTCCCCATATCTATGGTTGGAAGAACTTAAGCAAATTTAAAATTATATAAAGCTCTTTATAGATTTTCTAATCTACCAAGAGTTCCTTACGGGACACAAAAGGCTCTAAGCCAATTCACGGCCTATCATTTGTTAAGACTAGGTCTAACCGTATTGTGTTGATTAAGTTACATGAATCCCTCTAACTTTTAGTGATTTTCAAAAGTTATTGCACAAGTGTCAATCCTCAATTCCTTAAAAACTAACATAGGGTCTAATTCATTTTAGTTCGACTTACACATCTAGTTTGGTAAACTCGAATATGCAAGCTACGGAAATCATCAAACTAGAAATGAGTGAAGTATTAAGATTAATTAATTAAACACTCCCTAACTGCGAGACTATATATGCGTGTAAAATTGATTAACACATCCTTTATACTACTAATTCATCCTATACCCCAAATCATTGGAGTTTTAGTTACTCATAGTAAAGGGAGAAATATTCAAAAATTCAAGCAAGCATTCATAAGACAGAAGAGAGATAGAAAGATAAAAACCAATTTGATGAATCAATCTTCATATAAACTTCAAATATTCATGGAGTACATCAATCCTCGAATCTTCATGATGTACATTAATCGGGACCGGCCTAACTGTTACCGATGAGTGGTGGCCAGTAAGACTCCTTCTGGACCGGCAAAACATTGTAAAAGAGACATTGTGAATGAGAGAGTGTTATGGAATGAATAAGATATGGTTATTTAGAAGTTTAAAAAAAAAAAGTGAAACTCAGGTGACCTGCATGTGATGAAAATTCTGTTAATTACGTGCTAACATTGCAAGAAAATAAAACTTAATGATAATATATATTAGTTTTCAAAAAAATTGATGATTATATATTACATTTTAGAGAAATTGCAAATATGATATATCATAATACTAATGCAAGAATGTAATGTGTACTTTGCATTTTTGTGCAATATGTGTGAAATCATACAAAGAGTATACTCTACTATTTTTTGTGCTTTCTAATCTATAAATAGTGTGTAATTATAACTTAAATTTTGGAGAGCATTGTAGCTAAGGCTGGCAAAGGTCTTGCTCCGGACAGAATCAGACCGAATCGAACTAACCAGTTCTTCATTTTAGAAATCCAAACTCAGAATCAATGTGTAAAAACGGTTCGGTTCTATGGTTCTGCCCAACTAAACCCGATTAATCGTAATAATCAAACATTATTCAATTTGTGGGTAAAGTTGAACTCGTTTATAGGAACAATATTTGAATTGTAAATACAAAAAATACTAATAAAAACCGCATAAAATTAAAAGTTAAGATTTGCAAACTATCGAAATATTAGAATAACCCAATTAAAATATGATGTTTAAAAACCAAATAAAATCGATTCATGAACCAATTACTCAACGGTTATACACTATCAGAATCGAACACAAACTAGTTTGATTCGGTTCTCAATTTTCAGACGCAAATCCAATTCAATACCTAGAATTTTTTGTTTTTTTTTAGTTTGGCAGCCGGTTTTGGGGTCTATAGCTCGCCTTTACTTTTCTGGCAAATCTTATCCCTTTTCTTCCCCTCTTCTTTGTCTGAGCAACAATGGCGGCATTAGAGACTGTGGCACTCTCCATCTTCTCACTCTATCCCTCTTCTTCACCTCCGTCCTCTACATTGCTCTCGCCTCTCAAACCATTATACTCCATTAGGCCCAATTTCTCCATTTCTCATTCTACCCATTCCTTTTCTCCCCTCCCTCTAAGCAGGAACCTCTGCTCTCAGCTTTGCTCCGCCCTGCAGGAACTGTCCGTCGAGAAAGAAGAAGCCCACGACACAAATCCGAAAGGAAGGCTTTTTGTTTATAATTTGCCATGCTCTGATTCTGTTGAAGACGTCCAAAATCTTTTTGGTGATTGTGGGAAGGTCGAAGATATTGAGGTTCTAATCTCAGTGTCCTTTTCAATACTAATTTGTTTGTGGTTCGGATATGGGTTTTGATTCAATTTGTTGAATTTTAGAGGGTGAAAACCAGATATGGGAAGCGTAAAAGCCATGTTTTTGTGACAATGGCTTCTGAGGAGGAAGCTCAGTTCGTTATTGACCAATTTGATTCTCAAGTAAGCTTCTTGGGTACTTCGCTCGTCTATATTTTATTGGTAGTCCATGTGATTATATTGATTCCTGAATTTAATATTTGGTTGCTAGAATTTTGAGTCAGGTATGCATTATGAATCGAATTGGATTGCTTTTGTGTTTATGTGATTCTTTTGGTGGATAGGATGGGGGTTTGTCTGAACTGTTGTATTTGAAGGTTTATGATAAGAGAAATGGGGTTTAGGGATGAGCTTTTATCTGATAAATATTCTATTTAAATCTGCTCGAACTAGAAACACAGTGAATAAAAACTTCATTACAGAGGTCGAATGGAAAGTATATCTATGGTGAGTGAATCATACAAAAGTGTCCAATTAGCCGAGGCACTGAAGATTTCTTTAGTTTAACTCATTTACCCGAGTTCCAGCAGGTTTCTGAATTTTTTTAGGGTATCTGGAGAGATATTATTTCTTGTATATTATTGCTCAACATGCTGTATTGTAGGAAATCGTGTATCCTGAATGATTTGGGTGAGTATATTAATGAATAAACATCATGGCACATTCATCCGAGCACATTGCTGTGTTTTACCTTGTATCAAAACATAACCTTTTCATGTTGAGATCTTTTTGTGCAGGAAGTGTCAGGGATGATTATGAGGGTAGAGTTTGCAAATACCCTTGAGAAACCTGCTCTGCCACCTCCACTTCCACGTACTCTACAATCCCGTGTTCATGTGGCCAATGTTGATTTTAAAGTAAGAGCGGCCCATCTCAGAGAGTTTTTCTCCACCAGTTTCAATCCAATTTCAGCTAGGGTTGTCTTTCAAAAAAGTAGAACGACTGGGTATGGTTTTGTGGGATTTGCCACGAAAGAGGAAGCAGAGGCTGCAATTGCTGTTCTAGATAGAAAGGTAAACACGATCACAAATCTGAATAGCATATTGCACCATTTTTCATATCATTTACTCTATTTTAGTTAAAGTAATTAAATATGATAATCTTATGTACTTTATGGCCTATCTGCATCTCCAGTGTGATATGTTTCCCTTAAAGCCAAACTATGAGTAGAATGAGGACAATTTAGCTGTTTAAGGACTTCCAACTATGTTCCCAGCAAGATACAACTTAGTTGATTCTTGTTTGTGATCACGCTGAAAGTGGTAAAATCATTCAACTCCCATTTCATAATCGTTAACTTTCTTCCACGTCGACACCCACATTTATGTTGGGTATGGGAAGGAGGTTTAGGCTTGAGCGGCCATGTAAAATAGGTGTACTAGATAATGTTTAATCACTAAAGAATTGAAGCTCTTAGTTCCACTTAGATCTAATGTATGGAAATAAGGTTGTGTCAATGTTTGTTTAGATACAACAATGTGCATATGGGGCGCCATGTCTCTTGGTCATCGTATTCTCTATCTGGTTCCATATAGGCAAATCATATGATTGTTGGTTTCACTTTCACATGTTTATGTAAAGATTTCAACCTCCCTCATACTGCTCAAGCATTTGTACGGTCGGACTTATTTAACATTCTTGCCATTTGTATTTCAGGATTTGATGGGTAGACAGCTTCGTTTGGCATTGAGCGACAAGAACACTGATGAATCTGCAAGTAAAAATGAAGAGGAAAACCTTTCTGAGGATCTAAGCAACGAGTCATAGTCCCATAGATCCCTACTGTCTTCAGCCATTTTGTGTATGTTGTGTCCAATTGAAAGGTGAATCCGGTGGAATCAGGAACTTTACAATATTCTCATGGGCTGTACAATTTTGCATCTACCTATCAACTCTTTGACCAACAAGAAACAAATATAATTTACCTTTGTCAATCTCGTTGTTGATATCTAGCTCTACTGTAATTATCATGGAAAAGGAAGAGCGATTGTTGCATGGACTCTCTTCAGCATTTGCTTAACTACCATCAGTTTTCATAATTTTCCACTATTTCAGCTATAGTCATCTTTATGGACCCTATTTCAGCTATGGTCATCTTTATGGACCCTTCGAAGATGCATTTTCAAGACTTAAACTAGAAATGTGAATTTGTGTCGGATTGTTGTTTTTCTTTTTTTCAGAAATATGTAGGATTGTTATTAATTCAAGGGGAATTTACAAAATATCAATCTTAAACTTTTATTGTCCTTTAAAGTAAGGCAAAAATGACAGTTTATTACACTTAATAATTATATAACTTTGATATTTAACTTCCGCTTTTACTTTTTTTTAGTATCCAACAACATACTTTAAATACCAAAAATTCTTAAATTATCTCTGGTTGAACCAAAATAAAAAAATGGTCCGGCCCGGTCTAGATGGCTAATTGGTTAAATCAAATGAATTGAAAAGATTTAAATGCCCCTGATCATCCTTTTAATTTTCAAATGAATGTCATTTACCACTTCTTACTCATCCTTGTCTCTCACTTCAAATACCCTCTCCCTCACACCGTAAACATCCTATTAGCTGAGATACTACTTTAACACCTTCCACTAATCTCTTTTTTCCATACTCTCTTTTCCAAATTTTCCCGAGAAAATTTTAGTTGTCGAAGCTCATTCTCACCTTGCCGGAGCTCGTTATTTGTGGAACCAAGTCTTCGTAACTTGTTCTGGACGATTAAAAGTTTTTCTCAAGAAAATTTTGGAACAAAAGAGCAAGGAAAAAGAGTAAGTAGTGAAAGATGTTTAACTAGTAGCTCGGTGAATAGGGTGTTTGAGGTGAGAGAAAGGGATGAGAGAAAAATGGTAAATGACATTCGTTTGAAAATTAAAAGGATAATTAGGGGCATTTAAACATTTTCAATCTATTTGATTTAACCAATTGGCCATCTAGATCGGACTAGACCATTTTTTTATTTGGTTCAATCAGGAGTATTTTTTGTATTTTAGAGGTTAGTTGTACCAAAATGATAGTTAGGGTACTAAAAAAGAGAAGAAAAAAAAAGGTTAAGGCATCAAAAGTGTCAACATGGTATAGTTTGGTGTAGTAAGATATCATTTTCTCTAAATAGAATGCGTGTTAGTATTTTTTTATCAGCAAGATGTGTTAGTATATTATTCTAAAGGTAATTGTAGATGGTTGTAGTTGCAATTACTCCCAAGTATCGTGACACCGTTAGTTTTAGTGGAAAATGACAAAGTTATCCTTATTATACATTTAAATTGTCAAATAAATATCGGCCACTAAATCTACATTATTATGAAATTACCTTTTACTCTAAACTTATGATTCAGTTTTTATGAAATGTCTTTTAAGTTAAAAGAGATATTCTATTTTGATAAACTTTCTTGCTTGCCTTGTATTGATCAATAGGTATCCTTATATACAATTATAATGATTCTAATATTAAATAGGAGATATTCTATTTTGAATATTCAAATATCATATTTTGAATATTTGAATATTTGTTACAACACAAATACAGCTAATTACCATTACTCAATAAATTAATAGTAAACAGTACAACGTCTAATACCCATGGTTACGAGAGTTTAGCGCATAACCATGGGACTCCAAATCAAGTACATAAAAAATACAAAATTCAACAAGTGAAGACATGAAGAGAAATCCAAGAACTCAAGGTGAGCTTAATGTACTTTTCTTGAGTATCTTAACTCATTCTTGAGGTTTTCAATCTTCCTTGGTGAAGAGATGTGGTGGAAATGACCTCAATTAAGTTTGAAGCTTCCAAAAATGGTGGAAAGTGGAGTTCAAAACCTAAAGAAGGCCGGTGTGAAAAAGTGGATGTGGTAGCTAGGTGGATGTAAATCCCCAAAAAGATAAGTCAAAAACACTTTTATCATTTCTGAAAAATAGCATGTCACGGGTTATGTCACGGTCCGTGACATGTCTCATGACATGGGTTGTACTGTTGCTCTCACATCGTGACACGAGCCAAGGACACCTAGAGTTTGACTTTTTTTACTAATATCACGGCCCATGTCCCATCCCGTAACACCTTCCGGGACATCACACTGTCTTGTGTCCTAGGTCGTGATTACTCTGGGGACACCTCACTATGTTTTGGTGTCACGGGTGTTGTCTCGGTCCGAGACATCTCCCGGGGCATCACACTGTCTTGTATCCCGAGTTGTGACCATGTAGGGACTACGTACTCTTTTTCTTGTCTGGGAGTGTTTGAAACCATGGCACATTCGGGGCACTATTCTTCAGTCTTATTTTCTTGGTCTTTTTCGCTCTCTCTTCATCTCAAGTTCAACTTAAGTCCTTATAACCTGCCTTTGTATCAAATCACCACAAAACTACCCGAGTGCATCAAAAGATATAAACACATAATACTCATCATAATTCAGAGGATAAAATCAATTTAAATGAAGGTAAAAAAGTTGATGCTAAATATGAATGGAACCACATCAACATAAAACTAGATTGATCAAACTAAGACCATAAGTTTTGGGTTGGATTTGGATACTTTACATCCCTTATTCAAAACCATTAAATTCACCACCATGTAGTAATCCATTTTTTTAAAGTGATATATTACTTGATGTAATTTTTACAAGATGGCATTATATTGTTTTCTATCGGTACACTATAGACAAAGGCAAAAGGTTAAATCAAGACCTAAAAAATATACATGTCGTTTTTATTACTGTACATATTTAAGATTTGTTAATACTATATAACGACAAAAAATTATAATTACTTTACATCAAAACCAACTAAAATAAAGAAACCTGCCTCCATAGCCACATGAAATACATGTAGAGCTTCTATATATTAATAATAATACTACATTTTGACTACCTAAATTTAATCTCTTTGTAACAACATTATGATTTTTTCGCGGATCTCAGTCGGCTTATAGATGGTTCATATTAATTTTTTTTTGAATTGTATATTAACTATTAATTTTCATGCAAATTGCAACATAAATATAGTATCGTAGTCTCGTAGATATGGATCAAAATAATATATATGTAGTGGCAAAAAATTAAGCATTAAGTTTGGTTGGTTATAAAATTTGTGGTATTATGGTGGCGCGTAGAACACCGGCCACAAACAAGTTGGAATATAAGTATTTTCCACTAATAAGAAAGAGGGAAAAGATGGCAAAAACCTAAAACAAATATTTTCTTGTCGTTTGATGAATATAATTATGTATCAAACACATATCATAAATAAATGTGATGTTGGAATAGTGTATATATATATATATAGAT
>JAYMTQ010002213.1:0-11855 GCA_036897385.1 Geranium incanum
ATCTGAAAAAAAAAATATTTTATGTGTGTCACCTGAAAAACAGACAATTCTAGGGTAGTCACTTGGAATTATTCCTGCCTTTTAAAAGGAAAAAATGTCAAATGTACTTAATTGAGAAATGTGTCAAGTCGCCTGTAATTTCGTAAGATTATCCCTAGGGACTTAATTGAGTCTTAAACTTCTTAGAAGTCTTCTTGAGGCAACAATGAGGCAAAAATAAATAAGAAATAAAGTGTTATGAAGGAGATTTTAGGTATTTTTTGGAACGCTTGAGCCAAAAAATGTCCCTTGAATATTAACCATAGTGCCCCTCTTAAGCTGAATAAGTCTCTTCTTTTCAAATTACGCCTACAAGTCA
This sequence comes from Geranium incanum, assembly GCA_036897385.1. NCBI lineage: Eukaryota > Viridiplantae > Streptophyta > Magnoliopsida > Geraniales > Geraniaceae > Geranium > Geranium incanum. The sequence goes on from JAYMTQ010002213.1 coordinate 359, forward strand.
TGTTGCTCAAGTAATACGTACTAATTTCTTTTAGTGTCTTTTTTTTGTAATTTGAAAATATTAATCTTGATTTTGAATATTAACAACCTCATATCTATGAACTAAGTTGTTCTTGGTTATGAGTGATGCAATTATTAAAACATAAAAATGAAACGATAATCTCCATGTTGGTGCATAACTACTGATGAATGATCCACTTAAGGTGATTGAGTTTAGTCTTGAATGATTTTATTTTAATCTTTGATTTGTTTTATGTCGATTCTTTGTGATCAGAGTCATCAAACATATAAAATTACTTGAACGGTTGGTGAACCCTAAAGACAGAAAGGTAACAAGAAACCTAAATATAGTCCAGTAAATTGAGAAACTTTCAAGTTTCTTGATATGTATGATACAGTTACCAATTTATATTGAATTTCAGGATTTGGCAGAAACATATTGATTGCATAAAGCCTTAACCCTTTTGTTTTGTAATATAATCATCTCTTTTGGTCATCTTCCCTTATGCAAGAGAGTTGGTAATATGAAATGTTCTTATTCAAGCAATAACTCAGAAAATCATATTCCAATTTGAAATGTTAACTAGCTGGTATCAAAACTATGCTGCAATAATCCACCACAAAATATGAGTGGACTTTCCATGTGTTTTACAGAACATCAAATGCAGCAGCTGGGTTTGCTTGTAGAAGCTGTTGTGCATCACCATTTGTATCTGGTTTGGATTGGAAAGCTCTAAACATGTCACCTTTCTTGATACCCAAGGTATCCCATAGAGAGCTCTTTGCAGCCTCATCCATGTCCTCAATTCTCATAGTCTTTGGTACCCACAGAGACTGTTCAGTTTTTTCTTCTAAACTTGCGTCTCTTGAATGCTTCCCCAAGGTCGGAGAGTCATTACCCGAACAGCTGTTGCTAGTCGAAGATGTTGCAGCCAACGGGGTATTCCAGTTCCTGCAATCCCAGCTCGGCATGTAGCCCCAGTATGAAGCAGGAATAGACGGAATGGTCATTGGATTCCAACCTGGGTTCCAAGGATAGCATTGCATAGGATGTTCCATAGACGCAGCTTGCTCCTTTACATTTTCCGGCGATTCATTTTCATGGACAGTAGTGGATGCGGAAGAACAACCAGACAAGGATGGCTCGTCCCCATCATTTCCAGTACTCCCCGTTTTGACACTTACTGTTGGGTCTCTGAGATTAAGAGAAGATGTCATTGATTCAGAAGTAGCTGGAAGACCTGCAGATGAAAGATGCTGGTTCTTGACAGAGTTCAGGTTGTCAGATCCCGTGACGGGTAATCCACGGGTTTGCGAGGATGGAAGCTTGTTTTTGCGGCGCCCAGCTCCCACAGGAACACTTCTTATTGTTCCCCCGGCCGTCCAATATCTCTTACAGTTCCTGCAGAAGTGCCTAGGTTGGTTGACATTGTAATTGTTGAAATAGCAAAACTTTGTGTCCAAACTGTGGCACCTAGGACAAGCTTCGATCTTATCTGGCCTCTTCACAACTTTCTCTTGATTGCCTGAATTGTTTTCTCTTCCTCCATCGGCATTTGAAGGACCCTGAAATTAGAGAACAACAAAAATTCAGGCATGCATGAAAACACAAACCAGTAGTCCCCTAAACATAGACAAGGTAAGTATAAAAATATATGATATATTATATTGTTGATGAATGACTTGATATTGAATTACAATAGGAGATTCATTTTATAGAAATAAATGAATGGACTTTTTTTATCAGCGAAGAAGAAATTCATTAAATGAAAAGAGAATCAAATTCCCAAGATGGGAAAGAGAAACTCCAAACGAAATACACTGGAATGGAAAACAATGAAAGAAAACAAAAAGGGAAGTTAAGAAGAGAAGAAAAATAAATGAAAGAAAACAAAATAAATGAATGACCTGATACTGAATTACAAGAGAAAAGCAATCTCTGACCGGAAATTGACTTGTTGTCGGAAAAGATTGCTAAATAGGAACTAAAACACTAATAATGACCCTAACGGTGATAATCAGAACAATCGCTAAACCATAATTAACAAGTGGGCAAAGCCACACACGGCTAGATCGAACCTAACCCTCTGGTACCATGTAGAAATATATGATATACTGTATAATTGATGAGTTAGTTGATATTGAATTACAATAAAAGGTTCCATTTATAGGGAACAATAGGAAACAAACAAAATAAGGACACTTAACACTAATTCTAATAGGTAACAAAGCTAACCCTAATAAAACTCAACTGTTCTAACGGTAAGGAATATCACAACCAACTAATCATAGCTCATTAATTGCAAAGTTGTACAGAAACCATGTGAAACTAAATGAGTGGTTGTGTGGGATATCAATTCTCTATCTCTTCATGATAGCTTTTAGACACAAATAGAAATAAAGGTAACGGAATAATTCAAGATTTCTGATATTCGGAAAGTAAATTCACCTCCCTTCATGCTAAAAAAGAGCAATACGATGTTTAGAGTAACCGTAACATCTTCTTTTTACATATGATGTATTTTATGTCAACAGAAACCCTCCTGAGTATGCACGTAAAGGAGCATGCTCCAATGGCAAAACCGGCAAGGGTCAAATTCAAGATGCATGTAGAGATCACCTTATACTTCACTTTACTTCTTATCAACTCCATATAAAAGTGTCATGCTTCACTACGGAGAGCTATAGCCCTCAACCTAATTTTGTTTTATCCAAAATTGCTAAGTGGATAAGCACTACTTGATCGTTGCAATCTCAAACAAGGCTGTTATGCTGATCTTAAGTAACGCATACGAGAGAACGCAAAATAGAAAGTCATAAATGGATATACAAAGCTTGCATATAAGATACAAATCCAAATTGCAATTTGCTCAATAAAGCTCCTTTCTGCCAAAGTATGGAAAACCGGAACAGAAAACAAGCTATGCAATTTGGACAGCAAATGACATCCTCATTCCCTTGAGCTAAAATGTGAACACTAGAAACCATCACAGAACATCACAAGCTTGTATTAACAAAATCCCCTTATCTCCATTAAGCTGCTGAAAAAGCAGAAACCCAAATCCGAAAGGGGAAAATTAAATCAACCCACTAATAAAAATCAAAGCTTGATCTAGCCAAAACAAAGCAGAAACTGAAAGCTCCAAGCTTTAGTCACTTCCTAAACTCTCTTCCACACCCATCTCAGTTATAGGCAACAAAAACAAAAAGAAACATTCTGAATGTTGCAGAGAGAAAAAACCCAACTTTCCCAATACAGAAATTCAGTAACCATCCAAACAAAAACACAACATTAAAGTGAAATGAAATGAAATGGATTGAAACTAAAACTAGCAATACCATGACAAGTTGAGCCGCCGCCGGAATCTGAGTATGAGAATTGATATTCCGACCAAACAACTTGATTCTGGGATCTCTCACCTCAGGCATGTACCTGTTCCTAACAAAGCTCACTAAGGAAGGGAAAAGGAGCCGCCTACACTACACACAAGTCCATCCATACACAAAACCCAGAACCCAGATTAAGTTTTTTTTTTTTCCTTTCTAAGAAGAGGTGCTAATTTAATTAACTTTTAAAATCCCATATTATAATTATTTTAGGGGTAATTTTGGGGGTGGGGGTGCCAGGTGGGAGGTGAGTCAGCAAATAGAGGGTTTGGATTTGAAGTTGGTGGATCCAATGGCTGACGTCAGAGGGAGACAGCATGTGGATTTATTTGGGTTTTGGTTTTGATTTGCTTCACTTTTGGGGAAAGTCAATGCCCAGCCCAAACATACAAAGTGCCCTTTGATTTGATCTCTTTTAAAGCCCAAACATACAAAGTGCCCTTTGATTTGATCTCTTTTAAATGACACATATGTCACATTTTTGTTTCTTACCAAAACAAGAAACAAACCAAGACATTGTTACAAATGGACTCAATTAATATGAAAATATTAGTCGCAATCCATTCAAGTTTTAGTCCGATTCTACCCGTTCTCGTGCTCAACTCAAAATATTATATTTTTAAAATCTTACTCATATTAAACAATATTTTTAATTAGAAAGGTATTTCGACACATTCATTTTTTTAATTTAATTAATTATAAATTATTCAAATATCCGTAGTTTCTTGTGTAGACAAGTTAAAATACAGACAGAAACCCTTCGAGTTGTCATTAATAGATCCAATCCAACCCATAAACTATGAATTTAACTCATAATATTCAGTACGGTCTGATTTAACATGTCAGTTCCAATTATAAATTGTTCACCCCTAACTCCCACTCCACATTTTTCATTGTAAAATGTATAACCTTTGACTAGTTTCTTTTTCTTATTTCCACTGACCAATGCTACTTTACATGAGAACAAATTACAAACCCTCTCGATCTATCCTTGAGAGGGATAGCAAAAATAAATAAAATGAAGCGACCGTAGCCTAAAGAATAAAGGGATGATGAGTGAAGGAACAATGTCATCTCCGCTGAGGCTCCTCCAAGATTGGGTTCATTTCTACCTCTAAAACTCCCAACTCCCTCACATTATTCACAACCTTCTCAGCTTCTCTACCTATCTGAACATCACAAGGACAGTACAGATGATAAACACTTTTCACAACCAACCGAGGAACAAGTGCAGCTACCAAGATAGCAACCAAGCACAGCCAGAACACTCCCGTCCCCGCGACATGAAATATAGCCCTGGAAAAAATACAAGCACATTTGCTGAGATTCATCGATAAAAAAAATCAGGGAAAACTACAGATAAATACCCCGAACTATACGCCTTTTTCTTACTTAGCTACACCTAACTAAGATTTGGGTCATTAAGATGCACCCAAGTTTCATAAATTCCCATGTGTTCAAGTTTTTGAATGGAAAATGTTGAGTGAAAAATCTAAAATGCCCTTTGACCAAAAATTTAATTTTCAGCCCTAAAAATCTAATTTTTGGATTTTAAATTAAATTTTTACCGAAGGGCATTTTCGTCTCTTCACTTTCAAAATTAACATTTTCCATCAAAACAGATCATCAAACTTGTGAGTATCCGAATGACTCAAACCTTAGTTAGGTGTAGCTAAGTGGAAGATGTGTATAGTTTAAAGTTTGGTGTATACTTGTACCAAGCAAAGATAAACGAATAAATGGCATACCAGTATCCGGGCAACGAAGGAACAGCATCGATCACAACGACGCAGACGATAGTAGCAACTATGGATCCCCAAATGGATGCATGAATAATCCAGTTCCACCGCATCACATCCATGGCCAAGTGCAAGTTCACCAAAATGACCACTGCAATCGTCCACAGATCTCCGAGACTGGATCCGTCTATATAGCTGCCCCAATACGCTAAGAGAGGGATAAAGAATACGGCCATACTTTGCCACACTGTGTCGAACATTGTTAGCCAAAATAGTTTTGAGTTGTAGCATTCTTTTCTATGTCCAGCCCCATAAAGCTGAGGATACTGCAGAAGGGTTCTTCGGCTTAGGTCTTTGTCGAGAATCCCAACAACGATGGTGGGAACAGCTGTGTATATTATGGAGTATAGCATGCTGCTCCATTCTGTGATCACGGTCGTTAGCGTGAAACAAGTAAAGAGTGTGTACCTACAGATGAACATGAATGCATATGTATTAGTAGCTATAGTAATACAGATACTTAACTAAACGGTGATTCAACTTTACTTATAAACACGCTATAATGGCAATTTAAACCCAAATATCCAGTCAAAAAAGGAAACAAGACTCGCTAAGCTTCCACATTATTGATCACTAACTAGTTCAGAATATGTTAAGCGTGAATTAGATGGCGCACAAGACGGACCTATTTCTTTTTTAGTTTTATTTAACGTCCAACAATTAAAGAAGGAATGAAGATAAATATTCAAATAACACCAAATAGTAATAATAATATCATATTAATACTCCCCTTAAAATATAAGGTATAACTATGAGAGATATAGGGTCATCCAATGGGAAAACTTCTAACAGATTTTAGCCAACAGAGATAGAAAAGATAGTTTAAATATCCACAAGAATAATGATAAAGAGTAAATATAAACAGTAACACTAAAATTTCACTCACCAAAACAGAAGAAGAACAAACACTGCATTCCTGTAATAGTTGTATAATAACATGTATCCCATTCTTTGATAATTCCAATGCCCGTGGACCAATAGAAGAGGAACTAGAAATCGGAACTGCCCCATCGCGAAATCTGAGGCCATAACAGCTTGGCGACCCTCTTGGCCACTAATGCCAACTCCCACGTCGGCCATTTGGATCATTGAAACATCATTTGCACCTGCCAATGTTATGCATTCAGTAGAAATTACTAATATGTTTATGCTTTCTTGGTTGTATAGATATTGATGAGATTGAAATAAAGGAAATGTCAATTACCATCACCAATGGCGAGGGTCATGTCAGAAGTCCTGTTCTTTACGAGGGCAATGATTCCAGCCTTTTGCAATGGAGCAACGCGACAGCACAGTACCACTGAACAGTTTCTGGCCAATTCAAAGAGCTGCAACTATGATTCGTCAGCATATGCACATCACTATGATGCCAGCAAAGAAAAGAACAGAAATTTTCATGAATTCTTACCTGTTCTTCCAAATCACTGTCGAGAATATAAACAAGACTGGTTCCATCAATAATCAATGCCACTGGAGTTGCACCAGCTCCGGCGTTACCTTCATTATCAAGAGCAACCCCAGATACAGACACACGATTCTTAGTCATGATCACCGCTTCTTCTAAACTTCTTCTACATGAATCCTTAGAGTTGCTGTTGATTACAATCTGAGTCATTTTATTTGTTAGGAGCTTTGAGGAGTAGCCAATTGATATGGCAGTTTCTTGTTTGTCCCCGGTCAAAACCCATACTTGAATCCCTGCTGTTCTCAGAGACTCTATGGCTTCTGGTACGCCTTGCTGCAGCTTATCTTCAATTGCAGAAGCACCCAGTATGCTGAGTTTGTTTTCTATACCGGTAGCAACTTTGCGAAGCGAAGCAGCCCTGCCTATTAAAGCAGTATTCGCGGCCTCAAAAGAGAAATGCCACTGCTCGAACTCTGAAGCACTCAGCTCCCGCATCCCAATAACAAGCGTTCTCAAGCCAAGTGAGGAGTAACTGTGAAGGTGGCTTTCTGTCGCACGGATTAAATTTAGGCTCAAAGATCTATCTATCACTCTAAACATAGATGAGTCTGCGCCCTTAACAAAGAGTTTCACCGTCTTGTCAGGGAACCCCAGTATAACGGACATCCTTTTCCTGTCGCTGTCAAACTCGTGTAAACCCAAAACATTGAACCTGCACTATCCATGGCGGGAATTAAAAAGAAGAGTAAATAGTAAAGGTCCTGAAACATGGAAATACTCATTATGATAGTAAAGTAGTGAGTCGCAAGTGTGATTAATTATAAAGCTATCACCAAATCTACCACCACCTTCTCGATAGCTGCCAGTCCTATCTCAACCTAAAATAAACCGTTCAACTACTGAATCCATGTTTGGAACTCACAGGGCAAGATGAGAGAGAGCAATACAGGCGAAAATATAACATAGTATATCAACTAGTAATATTACGGGAAATATAGAATCAAAGGCAAAGGTTCATAGGAAGAGGTCAATTATAGCATACACAAACACTAACAGAAATTTGGAAAGATTAGGATAAAAACTGAAGCCCAGCAGAGCAAACCAACACCACCACCACAGAATGTAATTTTTGCAATGAAACAAAATAAATCATACCCATCCATTTTGGACAATCTTATTTCAACTATAAATTTTCTTTCAACAGAAACGTGGAAATTAGTAAATATATTACACTATGTGTTTAAGTTGCAACTACTTCCGCTAAGAGTTAGATTTGCAGCTACCCTTTGTCCACCAATCTACCAGACTACGAAACCAATAAACTGGTGGTGACCACAGTGTTGATAATATCAGACTAGCAAAGAATCTAGGAAAAAAAGAACATAGTGTAAATGAGCACTTGAAGTTACCTTTGCCTTTCACCTTGAATGTCAATAACTATATGACCAGAAGTTCGTTCTACAAGCATAAAGCCGTAGGCAGCAGCAGCATAAGCCAATGCTTGCTCATCCGGAGATTCCCCTTGATAGTCTATCAACTTCACTGTGGAGTCTGATGTATCTGTGATGATAGGCACAATTGTGTTACAAGCAGCCAATGCAAGGAAGAAATCAAAAACATGTTTGCCTCCATTTGTATACATTCCGCTTCTTGCTAGTTGTAAGAGCTCGGGATTGGTCTTCACCTTCATCTTAGGCGTTAAGACCTTCCCATCCACTGACACCAGAAAAGGAAAATATAAGATAAATTGCGACAGAAAATCAGTTTGCCGCAGAAAATGCTACGAAAGCAAAGCTGTATAGTACCTTGAGCAGAGTATGCAAGTGGTACATCTTGTGAAGCATATCTCCCATCACTGTAATCTACCCCCCAGATGCTTGCACATTGAAACTCCATCTTGTTCTCAGTTAGAGTACCGGTTTTATCGGAGAACACATACTTTATCTGTCCTAAATCCTCATTTATATTAAGAGCCCTGCACTGGAATCTTGCATTTGAAGCCTCATCATACATTTGGGTATCTCGGATCATGAAGTAGGCTTGACCAATCCGGACAAGTTCCATGGAGATGTAAAGAGAAATAGGGATCATGATCTGAAACACAATAATTGACATGAGGAATGTGAAAAATATCTCCATCCCCCATCCATAATAGTTATAATCATCTACTTCTTCCTCGGAATAATCCTTTCTCCTGTAAAAAGGAATATCATCCAACTCATCCCGGTGGCGCCTCAACCAAACAGCAGCACAGGCAGAAACAACAGTACACAAAGATAAAAGGAAAATAGATAGTATGATGATCTCTAAGTTCATGCGGGTTTCAAGTCGACTCCTCTTAGATGGAGCTCCAGAGTTGTTGAGCATGGCTTTGGTCTCACAGCCACAATAAACTGCAACCCCAAGAACCCAAGTAGTGTTTTTGAGCTCACAACCACGAAGAACAATATTGGAAGGTCCAAGCGACAGCCTTTTCCCATCAACTTCCATGTTTCCGTGAAACCCATATATGTTCCTATTGGGTTTCTCACACTTGATGAGTGCAGTAATCTTCTCCTCCTCAGCCATCTTTGAGAGGGTCTCTTGCTTCGCATATCGAGTCTTCAAATTGGACTCCCCGTCTAAATTAATAGTCTGCACATAGGCAACTCCAGTAGGATCGCTAGTAGAGAGCAGCACCATATCACAAGGAAGAGTGTCGTTTGCTTCAACTTTGACGGCTTCACCAACCTGCACATCCTTCCACTTCTTGGGTTGGAACTCGCCATCAACCAAAACCAACGCCAAGCGATTGTTCTCGATTGTGTCGGACCTGTGCCTTCTCCAATCCTCATATCCATCCTTGACTGCTGAAACTAGCAACACAAATGCCAAAGGCAAGATTGAAGCTGTCCGGCCAAAGACAGCGAGCTGGGGGAGCTGATTGAGCACAGCAATCACAAGAAAATATATGTATGCCACTCTATGAAACTGCTCAAACAAATTTCTAGGCAAGAAAGTGAACACTGAGTATTTCCCAGTCCTAATCAAATTACCAGCAAATTCAAACCTCTCATTGGTCTTTGAAGGGTCACAAACATGAACTAACCTCGCGTCGTCTTCACTAATCTCCTTCTGAGACATGCTGAATCCTTCAGAATCTGCTCTCCTCGATCCATAGCCATATCGACCTGCCTTCGATCCCGACTCGCTCAAGCTAGCTTCCCGGATCGAAGCCTTGGACTGAAACGAAGCAAGCGACTTGGCGCTGAAGCTCGACTCCAAATGCGGAGAGATTTCGATTGAGCTTCTGGAATCCATGGAAGTACCTGATTCGGAATAACTAGAACTGGGTTTCGCTGGATCGGAGAAGATGGGTCATGATCTGGAGATCAGAGTCAGCAATACCCAGATGGCGATTCGGATCCAGAAGCAAGAAAATAGAGAAAAGCAAAGAAACCCAGAACACGAACAGTTGAGTAAAGCAGACCCAATTGACCGTTCACGAGGGTATAGACCAAAAAGCTGAGATTTTTATTGAAGCTGCAATGGGGGTTTAGGTTGTAACTTGCTTGCTTGTACACCAAGGCGCTTTTAGAGAGAGAGAGAGAGAGAGGTTATGTATTGGAGAGAGAAAGCAAAATGTCCATAGGCATTGCAGAGAGAGATAGAGACAGAAGGGCAAGAGATGAGGAAGAAGAGTCGCAGGAGATGGGGACAAAAGAAGAATCAAAACCACAGAAAACTCAAAATGGGACAGTCTCGTCGCTGTTTTTCAAATTCAAAGGTTTCTAGAATGAGTGTGGATTGTGCTGAAGCTTCTGTAAATTTTCAATATCAATCTCTAATAGTAATTGTTCAACCACCAACCACAACATAACTTCAGGGTCTGCAAGCTCTGCAATTAATCTCTTCCATTATTGTATGACTCTGAAAACACTCAAACTTTGTCTTCTTTTACTGTCTCTATTTGATGGGTATTGTATTGTGTTTTCAATCATGCAAGTTATGTTTGTGTCTGCTCTCACTGCCAAACATAGGTTTTTGCTTTTCCTTTTCATTGATAAATGTTTGGTACTCCTCTATATAACAATAGCTTTGTATAAACATATTTAGTTCCCTTAATTGTTGGATAAGCCTATAAGATAGATTGTTCTTTTAACAGAATCACTTCATTAATCCACATACTGAGTGTACAAGATGCATTCTGTTGATGAATAAGAACAGTAACGACACACAAGCTTACTGCTCTACTAAATACTTCACTGAAATTTGAACCTTGATTTTGAGATCAGAAAGTGAATTTTTGTAAAACCTTAATTATTGGGCTAACTTTATGTCCGGTGGTATCTAAGTAACTAATAACATTTCTAAAATGAAATGATCTCTACCTTTACTTTACCAATATATCAGTATATCCACATCTTATCCCTTGTACTTTACCAATAAAGCTTAGATTAGCAGCATTTATCATTTATCACACTAAGAATTTGAGGGTTGGGACAATTTTCAGACTATATAATCTCTACTTTTTGGAGACATAACCAAAAGTATGTTTTAACTTTTGTTTATCATGAGTTAATTTGGTTTGGTAGAGTTTTGAATTTATTAGAAAATTCGTTAATATTTTAGAGAGTGATTAATTTAACACAATTAGATGAGAGGTATCAGAATCATATCTATTTGACTCGGTATGTTACAAAATATTACTATTACAAAAATAAAAATCAAATTAAATATAAATAACACAGTTCAACCTAACTGCTCACCGTTTAAATTTACGTATCTCATTACTGAAATGTGATACGTAAATGTTCAATTTTACACTTTTGTTTATATATGATTTCTCTTAATTAACATATTATATTCCATAATATATAGCATGCATGAATCAGAGTAAAAATATACACACATTAGGAGTGTAAACG
>JAYMTQ010002214.1:0-11855 GCA_036897385.1 Geranium incanum
GACGTGACCGGTTCGGTTACTCATTCTTCCTTCCGGTGCCGGTTAACCGGATATGAACACCCCTACATACAGTTCCTTGCTTATTACTACCAAAACATTTCATCTCCAACTTCCCACTACTCATAAAAGTCTTCTCCTCCATGAATCTTCCCAGAATCTATGGTTTCACTACCTTGTTCATTAAAAAACTAAATTAAACCCCATATTTTATTCTATTTAACCCCCACAATACACCCAAATCGACCCTTTCTTCCTTTCCTTTCCATTTTTTTAGTTGTTTAATTCTGTTTCCCAAAATAAAATATTTATTATTTCTCCAATTCTCACCACTGAATTTGATATTTTTAGCCATCAGAACCGTGTAATCGTCCCTGTGTATTTTGGGTATTTTCGGAATTGGCCCATTTTACACTTACTACGGCCAATTCTTCGACTTGTGTGGAGGTGCGTTGGCGGATGGGTTGGGCCATCATAACTGTCCCTCAGAGACGGGGATTTCTGTGGTGGAGGGGAGATTGAGATGGGTTGGAGCCACCAGAACCGTCTTTAGGTGTTTGTTTTATGGTGGCGGAGCTGTGTGGATCTAAGCTCAAGGGATTTGAGATGTGGAACGGACGGAGGAGGGAGGCGAGGTGAGCTTCGGTAATGACATTCGTTTGAAAATTTGAATATACTAATTAAGAGTATTTTGGTTTTTTTACATTTTAAAATTAACAGAATTGGTAACAAGTGTGACAAAAAATATGGAGGTGACTTTTGAAGTAAAAAAATAAAACTGTTTAGAGGGTTGTGCGAACTGTGAGGACTAGCTGCTCGCACGTATTTTCTTTATTAAGTCATGTATTTCTATAAAATAGCCAGTTGGTATTTCCATTATTATTATTGATAAAAACATGTGATTGGCAAGTTTAAAGTTCCATGCTCATTTGCTTACCAACCTAAAATTGAATTATAAGATCTTTCTTTTTATTATTAGAGGTAATTGCAAAAAACTAACAGGAAAGATTAGATTTTTTAAGTGTGCAGACGTGTATCGGATTATTTTTGCATGTATAACCCTCAACTATCTTATATCTACAAAATTGGCTAAAATGATTGGGATAGACTAATTGTCTAAAATGTCCTTAATTTAATTCTTGAGTGTTAAGTGTATGACCATTTTTTTTTGCGGGTTTTCATTGAAAATGACATGTGGATATTTCTACTTGGTAGTGAAGTCATTAGCATGATTTGAGGTGAGAATTATTGGTTTTATTCGATAGCAAACATGTTGGCTTGCAGTCACATTCATAAATTTAGACTATTTTAACATGAATATTTTAATAATTTTGTTATCGAGTATTATTTTTGAAACTACCAAATACAAGTACAATTGTCCATATAATTGTAATTTATTACTAATTCAAATCTTTCTCGTTGATGCCAAATTTTTTTTTGAAGAACTCGTTGATGCCAAATTAATTACATAAATTTTAATAGTCAAGAAAAATGTAATTAATATCAAAGAATATGGCAAGTTCAACATAAAAATTAAATAGCATGAATTACAGAAGGGAAAAATGACAATTAAACTTAATAATTGTATGCATCTCTCATTATTTAATGTATAAATGGCGTTTTTATTTTGGAAGAAGGCAAAACCCACGTGCAGATCACAATTTATACATTAAATTAAAATTAATTTCGTCATTAATAGCTTAGTAAATAATTTTTTTCATCCATTTTAGTCAAATATGCAGGTGTAAAATAGTTAAAGGCTGCTACATGCAAAAAAGTATTTAATGACAGCTAGGGATTGCAAAAAAATCTAATCTATTAACTGTTAATTTTTGTCATTATTATTATTATTATTTCTTATATACATAGAAATGATCAATAATTTTGTGAATTGTCTCTTTAAATAAAAATTGAATTTGCATTGTACCTGTAAATATAGTCAACTATATTGTGTATAAAAAGGAGTAAGAAAAATGAATACGTGGCCGAGATTTCGCCATAATGGCGTCGTTGTCGAAGTTAATGGCGTCCAACAATTAGGCCAAACCTAGAAATCATATCACAGAAAATCAGCAACCCATTAGCCAAAACAATAATTACTGAATTTATATATATTTGAAAAATTGATATTACAGAGCCAGCCTTGTTTAATTTGGTACACATAATTTTATATATCTTGAAATAGAACAAACGACAATCATATTTTCTCTGCCAACTGTAATAAGATGCTCTCACTCTCAGTACAGATCCTTTAATTTTCAGCCAAGCAAAGAAAGCCGGAGGTATCATTACTTTTTTTCAAGGGAAGACCCTACGTTAATCTCATAATTAGCATCAATCATGCTCAATTTTCAAACCAAGAAAAGAGTAGTCAATTCTCAATACACGTGTCGTGACACACGGTCCAACATGTTTATCACGAAAGGCAACAGTTTTTATCTAATTAAACTAGAACAGCAATCAATAGTTAATATTTTATTATACAATGAGTTGTAAAATAAAAAAAGTGTGCAACTATTTCAGGGGAAATTAACATAAGAGCCTCCAATTATTGCTCATTCTTGTATCAAAATTTTGAATTAAAAAAATTCGATTTTACACTCATTCAGCTATTTTTTATCACGCTAAACTCTAACTAATTAAATTTAACAAAATTTTGAGATAAAAATACTAATGTGCGTGTAATATCTATATAATACAATTATGGGATAAATATAATTTAGTGTGGAATAACACATGTACCCTCAATCTTATATCAAAACTATAGGGCAAATTTGTTTTTTACAACCTAAACAATAATAAATTTTCAATATTGCAGATGATTCTTTTACCCTCAAATAAATATCCCTTTCAATATAATATGAAGGTAATTTTGTCTTTACAATTAATTTTTTTTTTAAAAGTTGACTTCAATCCGAAGAAGACGAAGTCGACTTCTACATGCGTTTGCTGGTCGCCGATGACAAGGACGCAGAAGAGGCTGGAGAGGCAAATGTGGGCGGAGGAGCGGACATACTTCTCCTAGCGACCTCACGCTCTAATTCCGATGACATGAAGCTCTAGTTCCAACAAATTTCGGAAGCATTTTATTATTTCTTTTTCTTGACCTTCTGGTTCCTGCGAGACTGAAATGCGGCGAAGGTGGCTGGAGAGATAGACTGGTTAAGATTTGAGAATTTGAAATTGATTTGAGGGCATTTTGGTTTTTTCAATGAAAAAATCAAAATAATTCACTTTTTAATTTTTATAGTAAAAGACATATTTATCCTTAATTTAGAAGTCAATTGTGTAATTTGATTGAGGGTAAGTATGTCATTTCATAATTAAGGATAAAATACATAAAAAACAGACGTGAGGACAGTTTGGTCTGTTATCTCAAAATTATGGTAGATTTAACCCGTTGTAGTTAAGTATATCAAAAATGAGTTAGGTGAATGCAAAATCGATTTTTTAGTTTGAGATAGTAATGTGAGAATGAGTGATAATCGATTTATAAGCAATTAGTATTTATAAAATGGGATTGTTGATGTGAAAAACATTTTAGTGTACAAATTAAGAAACTATTTTTAGTTCTTAAGCAAACACTCCAACAGTTGCTCATCAAAATGTTTGTTGAGGTTTCGATTCACTTTCATGATTTATAATGGCCCTCTATATCAATATACTTGTTAATTAATGATCACCATCATCCCATTTAATTGGATATCTAGACTTTACAACCTCGTGATAAACATGTCATGGAAAAAAAAGTGTGAAACTTACAACCTAATAATAAACTTGTTTATACTAATTTTAATCCTAAAATTCTCCTTTATCAGCATAATTGTAAAAGTGTCCATAACAGAGAAAAAAGCTTTCTGATTTTCCATATGGTATAAGATAATGTAGGGACGTCCCTTTATAAAATGAGGGAACACATATTGAATCATTTCTCTCGCTTGGCCCCAAATTAAAGAATGATTGATAAGAATTGTGTACAACAATCTTTTGATTTGTGGCTATATATATATGCACACACTGAACCGTAGAATAATGAAATAACGAAAGAAATTAACCAACCATGGTCGATGCAATCACATCGTTCGCAACCGGAATGGTCGGAGACTGGCTGCTCCAAGAAGTGAAGTTCTTGACGAGCGTGAAGGAGCAGGTGGAGGAGATGAAGATGGAGCTTGAGTGGATGCAGTGCTTCCTAGAAGACGCCGACAAGAACCCCATCTCGAGCCGGACCTTCCACCACTGGGTCTCCCAGATCAAGGAGGCCAACTATGAGGCCGAGGACACCATCGACTCCTTCCTCGCCCGTGCCTCCCTCCGCAGGTAGGTTCGGTGTCATCGAACAGTATGTTATGTCTGTCGAGTGGCTTGTAATAAAAAGTATTTCTTACAAAGTCGGTCTAATGGGTATGTTATGTTATGAGGCGGGGAAGGATTCCTAAGAACTCATCGAGGATTATTAGAAAAATAAATCTGATTAAATGATTAATCGAGAATTATAGAAAATTAATCAGACTGTTCGAATAACTTTTGTAACATTATATGTTAGCCGAATGAGTTGTAATTAATGATGAACTGTTCGATTAACCCGGCCCAACGACATAATATGTTTGTGAGAAACTCATCACCAGAACTTAGTGGTTTTATAACGTTTCTCTTTTCAATAAGAACTTTTGAAACATTTTGAGTGAATTATAAGAACTTAGTAATTTTAATATTATTTTTCTCATATTGCTTCTCCGTTTTCGCACCCGATCTTTCGAAGTAACTTTATTTTTATCAACAGGAAACGCCGCAACTGGTTCAAGTGGTTCGCTCACTCCATAGTCGAATGCACCGAGCTCCGTGCCGTCGGGCGCAACATCGAGGCCATCAACGCCAGGCTGTCCACCCTCCGGTCGAGGCTGCAGACGTACGGCGTGATGGGCCTGTCCGCGGGGGGCAGGGAGATCAACGGCTCCGCTTCCTCCTCCTCCCAGATGATCATGCCTCGGGCCCAGAACCAATCCTTCTCCTTCATCACCGACCACGTCGTCGTCGGGCTGGATCCCAGGATCCTGGAAGTTGTCGAGCAGCTCCTAAACACCAGTGACGAAATGGTGTCCATATACGGCACCGGAGGGATAGGGAAGACCACTCTGTCTAAAAAAGTGTACCACCATAAAAAGATCAGGAGGCATTTCCGGGCCTTTGCTTGGATCTACGTGACTCAGCAGTTCACGACCAAGGAACTGTGGGCGGAGACGCTGATACAGCTAAAGTCGGCCACGAAAGACGAGGAGAAGAAGATAGCGAAGATGGAAGAAGAGGAATTGAAGAGGCAACTACAGGAAGTGTACGGAGATGAGCATAGGAAGTGCTTGGTGGTCGTCGACGGGGTTCGGGGAAAACAAGAATGGGACAATCTGTCCCCTGGCTTTCCGTGGTCTTCAAGGAATAGCAAGGTTCTTGTGATCACGCGGAATAAGGAATTGGCTAAGGGAAAAGGGTTTTCACCCTTCAAATTGCTTCCCCTTGAAGGAGACAATAGTTGGGAGCTGCTCAAGAAGATGGTCGGAGAAGATGCTAAAATATGTAAGTAAACCAATATGCGTAGCAAAATTTAACGCATAGTTCTAATAATTGAATCATTTGTATTGAATCCATTCTGATCTCACCGAGATTATGCAGTGCAGTGGTTCTGCTGACAAGTCTGCAAGTCGGGATTCATGGGTAAAGCGTCTAGTCTGAGGGTCAGGGGCACAAACAGGCCTTGACCCGACCCACGTTTTAGTGATCATGTCTTAGCCTAGTTTGAGCTGCATATTAGATTAGAGTTTCATGTTTTTTATCTCCTATTAGGGTATGATATATATAGTGCTTACATAACCTCACCGAATAGTGATTTTGTAGTTTTAGTTCTCTCATCTCCTCTGTACGTAAACATAGTTAACACATCATCGACAAATGACATGAATTTGATTTTGTTTACTTGATCTATCTTTCTTGTTATAACCTTGTTGAAATTTTACAGACGCGCGTGAAGGTGAAGAAAAAATTAAGGAACTTGGTGAGAAACTGTTGCGGCATTGCATGGGATATCCCCTGGCCATTGTTCTGTTGGGAGGGATTCTGTCCAGGAAGACTGGTTTATGGGAATGGAAGGAGGTGCTCGATAATATCAGAGCATTGTCAAGGAGATGCGGCAACAATGAAGAATGGTTTGGGGTGCTTGTTCTGAGCTACCTTGATCTGCCTAACTGGCTGAAACCTTGCTTCCTCTACTTGAGCCAGTTTCCGGAGGATCATGAGATCAAGACAAAGCAATTGCTCCGGATGTGGATGGCCGAAGGGCTGATCTACACTTACACCGACGAAATCGAGGAGGAAGAGATCATGGAGGATGTTGCGGAGCGTAACCTGAACGAGCTGGCGTGCAGGTACTATTTCGGTTGGACTAATGTTTTGGCACCTAAAAACAAAATCCTCGACGCGGTTAGGTTCCTAGCGCACCTCTCATACAATAGCAATTTTTCCACTCAACCCTTTTATGTTAGCTTCCATTAACATCTACTAATATTTTATGTTAAATAAACGAAAATACCTTTAAATGTGTTTTAATTTTGCAAAAATTTCTATTTTCTCCCACTCTCCTCCTTTTTAAGTGTAGTTATGTGCCGAGGTTATCCTAAATTTTGTTATTTATATCGATGTGAGCTACTTGCCACTTGACTGAATTTTATGTTGGTATTGGCATGCAGATTCTTGATTCAGGTTAAAGAAGAGGGGTCAACGGGGAGAATCAAAACATGCGGCATGCACAATGTAGTAAGAGAAATGTGTCTGTGGAAGGCCAAACAGGAGAAATTTGTGCATATAGTGAACCTGGCCAAGAGCAAGAACGAGACCTTGGAGGCTCTCTCCTCCTCAATCGACGACAACTCGTCCTCCACTTCCTCCTCTGTTTCCTCGGTCTCCAATGTTACCAACATTCGCAGGATCGCAATCTTCGCAGGAAAAGCCCTCGACGCGGACAACCTGCCTCAGAACGAACGCCTCAGGTCATTCGTATGCTTCTCGCACGGGAAAGGGCTCGAGCTCGTGGAGTGGAAGCAGACAAAACAAAACTTGAGGAAATTGGAGTGCCTTAGAGTTTTAGTCCTTGAAGGGATCACTGTGGAGGATGCGGGCTTACCGAGGGAGATAGGGACATTGTCTTGTTTAGGGTACTTGAGTCTTAGTGGAAGTTACATTTCCAATTTATCATCTCTCCCCTTCAACAATCTGATCAGCTTGGAGACCCTAGACCTTAGATACTGCACCGGATACCATCAAAACGTCCCGATCGTTTGGAAATGGAAGATGGACAATCTAAGGCACCTGTACCTCCCCAAGGAAAATATCAAGATCGATCGATTACACAACTTGCCCAACTTAGAGACACTCGTAAACTACCACATTACAGATTTCGACTTCTTCAAGATCCTCATGACCCGTCATTTGACCAAGCTCAAGAAGCTGACATTGCGCACGAACAACGTTAGCAAGGTCAAGGACATGTTCCCGAACGAGCAAGGCGTGTTCAACCATCTCCAATCATTGTGCATCAAAAGCCCCTATGAGTCCGAGGAGATGCTAGACTTAGACTCCGTGACGACCGGCTGTCCCAACCTCTACAAGCTCTCTGTCCAAAGCAAAGTAGACAAATTGCCCCAAGAATCGGACAAATTGGTGTTGCACCTCACGAAGGTGCATTTGAAGTTTTGCGGACTCATCGACCTGTCGTGGCTCGGGAAGCTCCAGCACCTGACGATCCTATTCTTGGAGTGTGACTCGTTCGTGGGGGAGGTGATGCATTTCCAGGAGAACGAGTTCTTGCAGCTGAAGCACCTCGAGCTTGATGAATTGAGGAGGCTCCGGGAGTGGAGGGTGGATTTGGGGGCTATGCCGAGCCTGTGCCGCTTGGAGATCAATTGGTGCTTGAAGTTGGGGTCGGTTCCGGAGGGATTGAAGGAGGTGTTGAACCTTAAGGAAATGGAGATCAGAGGCATGCCGTTGGAGTTCAGGGAGAAGCTTGAGAAGGGAGGGCAAGATTATCACATTGTCAAGCATGTTCATCACATTTCTTTCGTTGATCGCGACGACGGCGATGATTAAGTATTTCCAAGTTTGTCATTCATTTCAGTCATGTGTCATTTTAGTTTGGTTGTATATTATCTGCATCACATCATACTATCACCATTTTATAAGTATCTTTAGACCTTATCGGTTACATTGACATTGTCATTTCGAGCAGGGAGAGAAAAATATCTGAATTTGACTTAGAAATGGGATAGAAGATGGAGATTACTATATCTGTTATGAACTTGCTCAATTGTCATCCTATAAAGAGAAACAATATATTTTATACTCGACGGGTACCTAGTGCTCCCAATCATAAGAAATATGGGACAGAGATCACTTAACCTACCTTTTTGTCATCCATAATTTTAATTGTACCCCAACTGATAGAAACCCGATCAAGTGTAATGCTCAACCTGATAGGTGGATAATCATTTGTTTAAACAAGTTAATCAATCTATGTCTTATTGTGTGTTATTCTATTACCCCTTCTCGTGTGTCAGACAAATTTGAGAAAATTTACACACATAACATAATAGTGAGGGATGTGCCCTACAGTCGAAAGGGTATGTATAATACCACTTATCTCTAATGTCATATTAGACTAGAATTAAGCTATGGCAATAATGGGCATTTACGTTAAGCTAATCTAACACCAACGTCACTTAAGTTAAGTGACATATTCTTGAAACAAAACAGCATTCCTCGGATTCTCAGAATACACAAAGCTCCAATAGATACAGAACGTCAATGTCCCCAAACTGTCCTAGTTTTCCTCTTCAGCAAAGAATATTACTGCGGTTTCTTCAAGTGGAAAAACTGATGCCAACAATAACATCCTTAATTAATAGTCCCAAACCATAAACACACACTCACAGATCAAGCTCTGCTCCATCCATGGAGTGTCCTCTGTTCCTCAACTATCTCCTCCTCACAATCTTTTTCCTCTACACTCACACCAACATTGCCAATTCTCAAGATGACCCTTCACCAGGGTACCACACGGAGGAGAGAAACGCCCTTTTGGCCCTAAAGTCCGTTTTCAACGACCCCTTCATAAACGGCAACTGGACTCACCTCCAATGCTACCTCAACAACACTCCCATGTGGTACGGCATCGAGTGCTCCAACGGCCGCGTCACCGGAATAGTCCTCGAACATCTCGGCCTGACGGGACGTGTCAGCGCCGATTCCTTCTACAACCTCACCCAGATGACCCTCTTGAGCCTCAAGAACAACTCCGTGGCGGGAAGGGTCATGGACTTCTCCAAGAACCCGAAAATGACCGCTCTCGATCTCTCCGGGAACGTCCTCTCCGGGCGAATCGACCCCTCGCTGCTCGGTCTCAACCTCCTGAGGTCTCTCCGGCTCGAGAACAACCTCTTGACCGGCCCGCTCATAGCTTTCGAGCAAAATAGTTTGAAACTTTTCAATGTTTCAAGAAATTACCTAAACGGGTCGATCCCGAATACTCGTACCCTTCAGTCATTTACCTCCGACTCTTACTTCGGTAACCTCGGACTCTGCGGTCCGCCATCGGAAATCAACTGCAGCTCCGGTTCGGACCAGAGCCCGGTACCCGGAAAGGGATCGACCGACTGGACAACCTTCGTCAAGATGTTCGGAGTCGTCGATCTTGTCGGGCTCGTCATCGTGATCGTTCTGTTCGTGACTTACTTCATCAAACTCCGGAAACTAAAGAAACAAGCTGTTGACTTAGAGATTGCAGAAGCTACGGAGGAGCTAGGAGAGAGCAAGATGATGGAACCGGCGGGCGAGGGATCGAAAGGGAAGCTTGTGTTCGTGGGAGAGGTTGGCGGGTTCGAGCTCAACGATCTCTTGAAGGCCTCGGCCGAGGAGTTGGGGAAGGGGAGCTTCGGGAGCTGCTACAAGGCGAAGTTGAAGAACCAACCGCATGTAGTTGTGAAGAGGCTCATAGACTTGAAGCCGCTAAGTGGTGAAGAGTTCATGAAGCAAGTTCAAGTAATTGCGAGCCACAACCACCCGAATTTGCTTCCTCTTCTCGCTCACTACTATTCCAAGGAAGAGAAGCTTTTGGTTCTCAAGTTCGCACAAAAAGGAAGCCTTTTTAACCGAATTCACGGTGAGTCCTGTTATTTTCTCCTTTTGGGTTTAAGATAAAAATGAATTTATTTTAGAAAATAAATTGAATAATGCTTTATATTCGGGTTTTGAATTAAATTAGTTTAAAATCAAACTGAACTGATTAATTTGGTTATAAGTAAATTAAAATCACAATCAAACTGTGAAATTTGGTCCGACTAATTTAGAATAGATCGATTTATAGTTTGGTTCAATTTTTCTGAATCATTTTTTTTTAAATTTCTCATTCTAGGTTGTTTGTGACTTATTTTTGTTGACCCAATGAATTAAACTCGATAACTTAAAACTAGTGTTCTAAATTGTTAAACGCTAGTCGGGAGGAGAAGGCCTTTCGAGGAATAATCGGGAATTAATTGAAGATTAAACGAAAAATAAATTGGGCTGAAGGACTAATCGGGAACTATAGGGGACTAATCGGGACTTAATCCGTCAAGTCGGTAATTTTCAGAACGTTGTTGAAAATGAGTCAAGGGTTCAAACCAATCGAGTTTAGATTCAGTTTAGTTTTTTTTAATTGGTCATGAATTTCTCACATTTTAGCCCGTTTTGACTTATAATTTGATTTATTTTTATCGTCATAATATTTTTAAGCACAATTAATAAACATCAATAACTTAAAATACGTCATAAAGTCAAATTAATCGATTTTTAATTCAGTTCAATTTTTTATCGATTCTACTGAATCAGTTCAGTTTTATCCAGTTCAATTAATTTTATGTGGATATCAGCTCGGTTACTTTTTTTATACACTCGTTAAAATAACGTGTTAAATTGGGAAACTGATTCAGGGAAAAAAGGAACGATCGATCGGGTCCCATTCAAATGGAGCGCGAGACTCACGGTGGCCCGAGGAGTGGCGCGAGCCGTGGAGCACCTCCACGCCACCGCCACTTCAAATGACAACAACGCCCCTCACGGAAACCTAAAGCCCTCCAACGTCCTCCTCGACGAAAACGACACCGTCCTGGTCTCCGACTACGGCCTCATCGCCCTGATCGCGGCCCCGGTCGCCGCCCAGAAGCTGGCCTCCCACAAGTCCCCGGAGTACCAAAACTGGAAGAAGCTGTCCAAGAAGTCGGACACGTGGAGCTACGGCGTGCTCCTGCTGGAGCTCCTGACGGGCAGGGTCTCGGCCCACTCGGCGCCGCCGGGAGCGTCGGGCGTGGAGCTCTGCGGGTGGGTGCACAGGGCGGTGAGGGAGGAGTGGACGGCGGAGATCTTCGACTTCGAGATAGCCTCGTCGAGGAACGCCAGCGACTCGATGCTGAGGCTGCTCCAGGTGGCGATGCGGTGCTGCGACAAGAACCCCGACAGGAGGCCGGAGATGGCGGAGGTTGTCAGGGAGCTGGAGGGCGTTAGGGCCGATGGGGACTCCGAGGACGAGGATGACCTGTCGAACGAGCGGTCGGTGTCGGCGGATGATAATTCTGGTTCGAATAATGGCGCGTCGCAATGAATCATCAAGATCGGTGAAGGGATGATGATGGTTAGTCTAGTTTGTAAAATAATGTGGCAGAATTCTATTCATTCACATCGATCAATTATTACCATAATGTCTGATATTATTGGATTTTTTTAAAAAAAATGTAATTAATAAAAGTGTTTACATAAATATGTTACTATTCAAACTAATTTTA